>MU223043.1:96426-127984 GCA_018584345.1 Thuja plicata | reverse complement strand
TTTTCTCCTTTCTTATTATTCTTTGTTGCCCCCTCTATTAAATTATTTATAATAATAAGGAAATTTTAATGCAAGAGGATGAGATAATCAATTATTTTCTTAATGTTACTCTACCATCTATTCATTCAAATCCACTCTCTACTAGAGAAGATGTGTTGGTAATGAGGAATCTCATCTTACATCAGAACTCCCATGAGTCGATGTTCGACATATCTCTTCAACTAATCCTTCCACAAGTTGTAATAAATATGTTAATGTAATTGTTGTATCTTATGCCCCTAAAAATCCTAAGAGACGAATAATATATGTTAATGTAGAAGATATACAACCAAAGGCAAGGAAGGTTACGACCATTAGGGGTGACTCTTATAAGGTTCACCCTATGCTTCCTTTCTCTGATTGTTTTTCCTCTAAACTATGAGAAGTGTGTGGCTAATAGTTATCAAAAAGTAGCTCACACTTATAATAGTAGTGGGATTAAGAAAATGATTAATATTCCTACATCTTTTCCATATTCTCAACCTATTATTTCATATTCTCCTAAAACATCCTTTTAATCACTAGTAAAGTATGATCATACTGAGCAACATCATGTTACTACCACTAAGATATCTCTTTAGGATCTTCTTAAAACTTCTCCTACTTATCATAGTATGCTTCAGGAGGCTCTATAGAACATCCTTGTGCCATCTTCCACTAGAATCAGTGATAAAAATGCTTTATTGGACTATATATTCTTTGGGACTCTAGAGATTACATTCCATCAGCATGAAGTTCCATCCATTGAATTACAAGATCAAGACGATCCATTAATGATAGTTCCTTTTGTAAATGACATTGGTATCAGACGTACTCTCATTGATACTGGTTCAAAACTCAATTTTTGCAGCATTGATCTTTTACCTAAACTTAAAATTGATCCAATTTCTCTTTCAAATTTTTCTCTATCTATTCTTGGGTTCGATGATGTTGGTCAAAAAGCTCTAGGTACAATAATGCTACCTTTGTAGCTTGGACTTGTTACTTTACCTACTTTGATACATGTTATACCAAATAATTTTTAATATAATCTTCTTCTAGGGAGACCGTAGATCTGTGTCATGGGCGCAATCTCATCTACCTTGCATAAATCTATCAAATAATTTCATAATGATCAAGTAGTTACAATAAATATTGATAATGCATCCCTCAATTATTATTATGAGGCTAAAGCTAATCAGTCTTCAACTTGTGCTACTTTTAAAAATTAAATTCCTTCATCATCATCAAGCACTGTTGCACCACCATTAGTTCATAATCTTGATGGTGGTGCCAACTTTCCTTCTCCTCAATCGAATGCATGTCTCAGTGATGATCGGGGTCCTTTGGATGAAAGTGACTCTATCCACCCTGACATTCCAAAGATTTAATTCATACTTTCTATTGAGCGTGATAATTCTTCTATATTGCAGGATAGTGTGAATGATGTCATCTATGACGATAATATTGATCCTCCCCCTTTTGAGGAGTTGCAATCATGCTATGGTCTATGATTCAATATTATTTCTAGGTATGGGTATAAAGGAAAGGGTCTTGGATTCATGGAACAAGGAGTCAAGGTCCCTTTGGTACTAAAACCTCACTATTTTATGATGGGTTTGGGTTACAAAGATTCTCCTTTTTCTTCATCCACACTTCCATTTACCAACATCTATATGCCCTCTTCTTATGAGCAATAAAACCTTCCTTTACAAGAGAAAGGGTTGCTTCATGCTCTTCATTAATTATCTGAACAAGACCGTATGTTATTGTGGCTTCTCAAAGCCCACTTGATTACTCTTCTTCCCTCTACACGTAAGAGGCTTCATGATATAAATGATGAAGAGAGGCATTTGTTTGTGCATATCATCAAGTACTTGGCCATTCCACTAGTGAATGTAAGGCCATGAAAGATTAAATACAACAACTTCATGAATCAAGTGTCATCAATTATTCATCTATTTCCAGGTCTGCTCCTTCTATCCATGACAAGTGATATTGGGGTTTACCTCTATCCTATCTTTTCTACACATCTACCTTAAGATCTTATTTTATCTTCTTTTCCTTTGTGGGGGCCAATCCAATAGCTTATCTTATCTATCTTGGTGGGGGACAATCCACTTTCTTACCTTATCTTACCTTCCTTTGTGAGGTCCAAACCACTATCTTTGTGTGTCAATCTTGCCCTATCATCTGCATATCTATCTTAACGCTATGCATATTGACAATGATCTTAAGCTGCCCTTTCACATGCCTACCTAGTTCAATTCTATGTGTGTTGGCACATTGTGTCTAAGCTTCCCTATCACATTCTTATCTAGCGCAATGCTACACATGTCAGTGCACCTATCATTTTCTATGCATGTCAAAGCACCATCCAAATTGCCCTATTGTATGGCTATATAACATAATATAACTTTCTACACCATACCAACATAATTTCCTCGATAGTGGCCCTCTGACCTAGCAAAATTGGTTATATTGAGTGTCCTTTTTGGTAGTTGATTTCCTCTGTAGTGGGATTGGTGCTACTAATCATGATAATCTACATGACCTCTAGCAATAGATGACACAGTCAAGAAGGGAGAACCTCAAGGAGATCGGTCCAAACCTTGGAAAAAATATAACACAATGGAATAAAAAATGAACAATAGATAAAAAAATAAGAGAAGTAGCCTTTTATTATCATCGTAAATCATTTACAACGGGTCTGCAACATGTTTCACATGCTTGTCATACATGCCAAGGACACATGCTTGATTACACTCAAAACCCTCCAAAGCCTACCCAAGCTAAGACAAATAATCTTATGAGATCATCCTTCCCCTTAGGAACAATTCCATAAGCTTATAAACCCATCGCAACATCTAGTTGGCCTTGAAAAGATTGCATTCCCCGAGAATTGATAAAATGAGTTACTTTGTCTTCTCTTCAACTTATCTTTTTCTCTTAATGCATAATAATAAGCATACTCAATAGTATAAATCCTCAACATAATCAAATCATGCCGAATATTAAATCTTAGACCATTAACATACCTAGCCACCTTCTCCTTAGATGCTTCCTTGTGACTAGATCAGATAGTCATCTTTTATAATTCCTCTGTATATTCTTCCATAGTCATGTCTTTCTGCCTCAAGTTCTGCAACTTTTTGAACAACTCTAATTCATAATCCTCGGGGATGAATTTAGCTTTTAACCTAGCCACCATCACCCTCCATCTAGTGACTTTTGTCTCACCATGCTCTTCTCTATCTTTTTGAAATTCCTTCCACCGTAAGGCAGCATGTCCCTTCAACTTAGTCATTGCTAACCTAACCCTCTATGTATCTATGATATCTTCAAGCTCAAAGTAATCTTCTAAATCTCCAATCTCCAATCCAATCTATCAAATACTCGAGATGAAATGAACCGGTGGAAATAGAAAATGCATGCTATGAATTTTACTTACTTGTTCCGTGGCTCTCATAAATCTTCCCTCATCTGCATGGATCTCAGCATCAACAATCTCAAGATCTCCAGCAGCCTCCTCAAACTCTTCTTTAGTCTCAGGACTCCTTCTCAATCGAGTCAACACATATCTTGTCTCATTCTTCATCTCAACTCTAAAGTTTTCCATGATTTTATCTATCCTTCTAGGGTTCATTCTTCTAGGAGGCATCTTTCCAATCCTTGGGAGAAATTGTCTCTTCAACCGGCGATCTATTACAAGATGCCTCTCCAACCACTGATCTATAGACACACAAGCAACCCACCTTCAATATGTAGACCTTCAACTCTTAACAACCAGAAATAAACCCATTATAGCCACGTTGTACAAGGCCTTTTAAATTGCAATTTAGACCTTCACTCGACCACCTCACAATCAATAGGTCTAGGGCTTGATAATTCATGAACTCAGATCTACCAACACAAGAATCTCCACCTTATTCAACCTCAATCTTGTTCAACCTTACTCAACCTTCTTTTCTAATACCACCTGATATAGTTAAGGATGGAGAATCCTCAAGGAGATTTGTCCAAACCTTGCATCCAATATAACAAAATGGAATAAAATAAGAAAAATAAATAAAAATAAGAGATTTGGCCTTTTATTATCATCGAAAATCATTTACAACAGATCTGCAACATGTTTCTTCACATGTCAGTCATACATGCCAAGAATACAAGCATGATTACACTCAAAATCCTCCAAATCCTACCCAAGATAAGATAAATAATCTTATGAGATCATCTTGCCCCTTAGGAATAAGTCCATAAGCTTATAAATCCATCACAACATCTATTCAGTCTTGAAAAGAGTGCATTCCCCAAGAATTGAGAAAACGTATAACAAATAAATAGGTCAGGACCCAAATATTTAGGAACAACCTCCAAAGAGATATTTAAGAGATGCCATCACACAATAATGTCGGCCTCAAATGCAAAAATGAGCTGGCATGATCACATTCACAAAAAATGACCGGAAGATCAGGAAATGATCGGAAAACCCAACCACCAACCAAAAATGAGAATAACAAGACAGATACATGAAGAATCTATCATAAATTATGCGTGATGTAGCCAAATGTGGTGCGATCATAGGATAAGCTCCAAAAAATCCAAGAACACATTGTCATGATTGCAACACAAAATAAAAAGTGGAGATCAAACACTGGCCAAAACACCAGGACTGCCCAAATGGAACATAACATAAAACAAACAAGAAGGAAATATTTTTTGGTTGATGCAAGTTTTCCAAGATCCTAAGATGCTCCTGCATCAGATACCCCAGGTAAAATAAAGGTTACATAAGATCAACTTATGAACATTTATCAAGATGTGGATCATAAATCCCATGCTTTCTTCTGAATGAAACATCCTCTTTGTTTGCAACACTCTGCCTCTTTAATCTGCACTCTCTTATGTCAAATTCATCCACTTACTCCTCTATGTACTCTCGTTATCATATTTTCTATACACACCAAGGCTCAGATTACTACCACTTCCCTTTTTGCATAAATGATCTACCTCTGTTACAAGCCTTCATCTGTTTAGAAACCAAGGTTTCATGTTGCTCCACTTCACCCTTCTTATAGTCAGACACCAACTTGCATTTATCAGATTTACCTACAAGATCCTTCTTCTTATCCATACTATAACTCTTTACCATACTCAAATTCCTTTGAATTATCACTGCTTCTTCCTTCAAAGGAACACGATTAAACTTATCTCCATCCTTCTCTATTGTGACCAAGTTTCTTTTACAATCATAGATAGCTCGTCTATCAAATTTTTAAGGTCTTCCCAATAGAACATGACAAGTACTCATAGACACCACATCACATAAAACTTCATCTCTGTAAGGTCTGATGCTGAAATTAACCAAATATTTCTCTTTCACCTCCACCATATGCTCATCAGAAAACCAACCTATCCCTTAAGGACAATAATGTTTAAGCCTCTTCAACCCAAGCTTCTGCACCATCTCTTCTGATACCAAGTTGTCAGTTCTACTACTGTCCATAACAAACTTACCTCTTGATTTGCAAATAGTCCTAAAAAAATTCCTCCTTTGTAAAGGTTCAACTTCCTTTTGATTCAACAATACTCTCCTAAGTATAAGATACTCTCCTATCTCAAGCTTAGCTTCATTTTCTGCAACTTCACCAGCAGTTTGTTCCTCATGTGCCATAAGATTTTGTTTACCTATGTTCTTACTAGATCCTCCAAAACATTGGAAATCCCTATGTCTTATGCCACCACATTTGAAAAAATTTCCTCTGAACTCCTTGCTACCATTCCCTCTTTTAGGTATTCTCTAATCAGATTCAACTTAAATGGTTTTCTTCTCTTTGACATTGTTGCTAACTTGCTTCTCTCTGCGTCTAGTGTTACTTTGTCTTCTCTTCAACTTATTTTCTTCTCTCAATGCATACTAATAAGCATACTCAATAGTAGAAATCATCAACATACTCAACTCATCCTGAATATTAAATCTCAGACGATTAGCATACCTAGCCACCTTCTCCTAAGATACTTCCTTGTGACCAGATCGGATATTCATCTTATATAATTCCTCTGTATATTCTTCCACACTCATGTCTTTCCACCTCAACTTCTGTAACTTCTTGAAAAACTCTAATTTATAATCCTCGAGGATGAATTTAGCTTTTAACCTAGCCACCATCACCCTCCATCTAGTGACTTTTGTCTCACCATGCTCTTCTCTATCTTTCTAAAATTCACTCCACCATAAGGAAGCATGACCCTTCAACTTAGTCTGTGCTAACCTAACCCTCTATGGATCTCTAATATCTTCAAGCTCAAATTAATCTTCTAACTCTCCAATCCAATCTATCAAATCCTCGGGATGAAATGAACTGGTGGAAATAGAAACATGCATCCTGTGAATTTTACTTACTTGTGCCACAACTCTCATAAATCTCTCCTCATCTGCACGGATCTCAACATCAACAGTCTCAATATCTCTAGCAGCCTCCTCAAACTCTTCTTCAGTCTCAAGACTCCTCAATCCGGTCAACACATTTTTGGTCTCATTCCTCATCTCAACTCTAAAGTCTTCCATGATTTTCTCTAGCCTTCTAGGGCTCATTATTCTAGGCGGCATCTTTTCAATCCTCGGGAGAAATTGTCTCTTTAACTGGCGATCTATTACAAGATGCTACTTCAACAACTAATCTATAGACACACAAGAAACCACCTTCAATATGTACGCCTTCAACTCTTAACAACTTGTAATAAACACATTCTATCCACCTTGTATAAGGCATTTTTAATTTCAAGTCAGACCTTCACTCTGCCACCTCACAATCAATAGGTCTAGGGCTTGACAATTCAGGAACTCAGATCTACCAACACATGAATCTCCACCTTATTAAACCTCAATCTTGTTCAACCTTACTCAACCTTCTTTTTTTATACCACCTGACATAGTTAAGGATGGAGAAACCTCAAGAAAATTTGTCCAAACCTTGCATCCAATATAAAAAATGGAAGAAAAAAATATAAAAATAAGAGATTTGGCCTTTTATTATCATCAAAAATCATTTACAATGGATCAGTAATATGTTGTTTCACATGCCAGTCATACATGCTAAGAATAAAGGCATGATTACACTCAAAATCCTCTGAATCCTACCCAAGATAAGATAAATAATCTTTTGAGATCATCCTGCCCCCTTAGGAATAAGTCTATAAGCTTATAAAGTCATCACAACATCTAGTCGACTTTGAAAATATTATATTACCCAAGAATTGAGAAAATATATTACAAATAAATAGGTCAGGACCCAAATATTTAAGAACAACCTCCAAAGAAATATTTAAGAGATGCGTTCACACAATAATGTTGACCTCAAATATAAAAATGAGTTGGCATGATCGCATTCACGAAAAATGACCAGAAGATTAGGAAATGATCAAAAACCCCAACCACCAACTGAAAATGAGAAGAACAAGATAGATACATGAAGAATATATCATAAATTATGCACAATGTAACCAAATGTGGTGTGATCATAGGATAAGCTCCAATAAAAAGCTAAGAACATGTTGTCGTGATTGCAACACAAAATAAAAAGAAGAGATCGAACACTGACCAAAACACCAGGACTTCCCAACTAGAACAAAACAGAAAAAAAACAAGAAGGAAATATTTTTTGGTTGATACAAGGTTTCCAAGATCCTAAGATGTTTTTGCATCAGACACCCTAGGTAAAATAAATTTTCCATAAGATCAACTTATGAACATTTATCAAGATGTGGATCATAAATCTCGTGCTTTCTTCTGAATGAAACATCCTCTTTATCTGCAACGCTCTGCCTCTATACTCTGCACTCTCCTATGTCAAATTCATCCACTTACTCCTCTATGTACTCCCTCTATCATATCTTCTATCAAAAACAGGGCTCAGATTACTACCTCTTCCCTTTTTCATAACTGATCTATCTCTATTACAAACCTTCATCTATTTAGTAACCGAGGTTTCCTGCTGCTCCACTTCACCCTTCTTATAGTCAGATAGCAACTTGGATTTATCAGATTTACCTACAAGATCCTTCTTTTGGTCCATACTCAAATTCCTTTCAATTATCCATTCTTCTTCCTTCAAAGGAACAAGAGTAAACTTATCTCCATCCTTCTCTATTGTGACCAAGTTTCTTCTTCAATCATGAATAGCTCCTCTATCAAATTGCCAAGGTTTTCGCAATAGAACATGACAAGTACTCATAGACACCACATCACATAACACTTCATCTTTCACCTCCACGTATGCTCATCTGAAAACCAACTTATCCCATAAGGAAAGGGATGTTTAAGCCTCTTCAACCCAAGCTTTTGCACCATCTCTTCTGATACCAAGTTGTCGTTACTACCGCTGTCCATAACAACCTTACAACACTTACATCCTAATTTGCAAATAGTCCTAAACAAATTCCTCCTTTGTAAAGGTTTAGCTTCATTTTTACTCAACTTAACTCCCCTAAGCATAAGAGACTCTCCTATCTCAAGCTCAGCTTCATTTTCTGCAACTTCACCAGTAGTTTATTCCTCATGTGACAAGATTTTATTTACCTGTGTTCTTATTATATCCTTCATAACATTGAAATGCCCTAGGTCCTATGCCACCACATTTGAAAAAGTGCCTCTGAACTCCTTTCTACCAGTTCGTCTTCTAGGTATTCTCTGACCAAATTCAACTTTGATGGTTTGCTTCTCTTTGCCATTTTTGCTAACTTGCTTCTGTCTTCCTATAGAGTTACTTTGTCTTTGTTGGCTAAATTGTTTACAAGTCACTAAGACAAACTTGCAAAATATGTATTTTAGGTAGTAGTATGTGAGATTACTCTCTCCTCTCAGCAATAGGGGAGGCTCCCTTATTACCGTAGGTGGCTTCAAGTAGAACTTAACTGTAACACATACAGTTCCCCTTGCAACAATAATACCAGTGGCTCAGAGATTGACTTAAGAAAAATTGACTAAGACAACAGTGAATTTATATAAGGATGAAGTGATACAAGAGCTCAAAGTCTCTTGTCCTAACTTCAAATAAGTACTCTATGTATCTAAGTTCCAATACTGAAGCCCAAAGTCTTCAGTCCTTGGAATATTACAGCCACTATTTTGTATAGTAATCCTAATCCCCTGAAGCGTAAAGTCTTCAGACAACTTGAATTAAAATGCTCAAATGATACATGCAAGATAACTATTAATTTGAGAAAGGATTAACCAATATGACATAAGAACACACTCATTAATTTTCAAAACCAAAAACACAAAGTTTACCAATTCTTGTGCCTTTATTCAAATTCTCAACTTTGTACAATGAAACTCAAAGTTTTCAGAATACAAGAGAATTTCCTATAGTTTTCTTTCACACACCAAAGATGATCATTTACAATGAACCCCCCTCCTTATATAGGAAAAGAGGAGAGAGAAAAGTGGAGAAGAAAGGGGAAACCCTTAACCACTTTGACTTATTCAATGCTTATCTACAACTAACTAACTTTGACTTATTCGATGTTGCAAGACCTAATGTCCTTACAACATGATTACATGAGACTACTTTGCACATGATACTATCACATGAAATTACATATTATCATGTAATCTGTCAAAGATTCTACACTTTTACAAAATGCATAATGAAAGCATCCAAGTGTCTAACAAGACACGACATCTATTTGCATCATCCTATGTCGATATTTTATGCTGCTACAAGATGCCCGATGAGTGATATGTTCAGGTTTGGTGAAATCATCTCGAACCAGAATATGAGCTTGCATATCGCTCTACATCATAATGGTGATCACTAGGAGGCATCTTTGTGTCTTTATGTTTCAGTTTTGAAAGCATTCTATACCCACAATCATTTCTTCACTCGCCCCTTTATTTGTATGGCTCCATCGTATAGTTTTTACTACTTCATATACTTCTGCAACCTTGGAATTTGTAATCCAATTTTTGAAACTTTATCACATGTTGGGAAGAAAACCATATGCCGATTTGTGAAGAACCAAGTTTGAGGAGGATTAATTTTTCATCTGCAAGAGTATGAGAAGTACTTTGCTTCTTGCATATGATTCTTCATTTGTTTGAGGTCATAAAAGGACATAAAAAGGTGGGCTTCTTTGGTTGTTTTGCATATTAGAAAGTTGGACTTCTTTGATATGTAAGTATGAACATCATGAAAGAAGTGGGATTTTTAATCCATAATTCATATAGGGAAGAACTTAGTATTTTGGAGGCACTACATATGGGGTAGCACTTGGTCTCTTCTCCTTCATTTTGGAAATTCACCACCAAGAACGGGGTTTTTAATCCCGACTGCATATGAGGATAAATGACATTCTCATATGCAACTTAGAGAAAACAAAAAAAAGAAGAAATGAGGCAACATATATACAAAAAAAAAAAAAAGCAACAAAGAAAGAAAAATATGAAAATTTACCTCTCTTTGGATTTAAAGGGGAAGACCTACAAATTTCTTCACTCAAGCAAGATAAATAAAATTCTAGAAATGAGAATTTTGAATTTGGCTTAAGAGAGGAAAAGAAAAGGATATATAGACAACTATTTTGACAAATTCCTTATCAACAATGAATGCAATCCCATGATTCATAAGAGGAAATGCCAAATGTCTATAATGCAGTTAGGATTTGCATAAAAACAGCAAAAAGGAGCCTTTAACCAAAAATGTGCCCCATAAAGAACAAACTCTTCCTCCATAAATGCAATTTGAAAAGATAGCATTTCAAAATAGAATGAAAAGAAAAATGTTTTTAAAAATTACCTCGAGTCTTCCCTAAGAATAAGCAGAAAACATGCAGAGATTATGGCGGATTTGTACGAAAACGTTGACTCCCATGGAAAGAAAATGTGTCTTAAACAAAGCATATGCATTCAACTCCCAGCACTTTGATATAGAGTAACGGGTTTTTTTAAAAGCTCATAACATATGTATCATGAGGTAAAACGCTATGTAATGGTTTGTAAAACAAAAAATAGCACCTGATGAAACCGTGGGTATATGCATATGCTTCAACATTTTCAATGACATACAAATCCTTCCAAAATCAACGCCTTCTGCTCAGTGAGGAAAAATGCATTTTTAAACCAGAAGAATCATATGTTTGGTCTTGAAAAATGACGCCACATGCTTTTTTATAAGCTACGGTCTTTTAGGAGACTAAAACATGTATTTCTTCATGTTTCCTCCACCAAAATGACACCATATGCATTCTGAAAAAAAAAATGATGAGTTTTTTAAAGCATATCACATGTTATTAGAGGCTTTCAAAACATGCATATAACTTAAAAATTGACGCCTTCCACTAAAGTGACCACAGGTTTTTAGGAGACTAAAACATATTTCGAAAGCTTATGCAAATGTCATGCTCATTCCTCCAAAATCGACGGTATCCAGCTTAAGATCAAGTCGCGGTTCTTTTAATGTATATCACTTCAAAAGTGATATGTATAGTGGCCAAAATTCGACGCCATCTCCTAATAAAAAATTGTGGACCTTTATTTTTGATAAGCATGTCATTTTGACACGTCAAAGACGGTGAAAAAACCAATGCCCAACACTTAACATGGAGCCACGGGCTTTCTGGAAATACCTCGCATATGTATTGAATAACAATAATATGCTATTTAATAGGATAACGGTGCCTTCTCGCATATTAAAATAATTTAACATATAAACCACTATGTAATTATAATATGTTAAATGTTTTAAAACAGGGAAGCTTTATGAGGACGTGTTTTCTTAAGGCAAAAACATATGCGTTTAAGGCAAAAATAAAATCGCCCCCATAGGATTTAAAAGACCAAATACATGTTTTGAATAACATGTAGTTGTATTTTAAAAATCACATCATTAATAAAATAAGGAAGTTTTTAAATAAATTTACACGTGTAAAACTTAACACATGCAATCGCCTTTAAAAATACCACTTTATGAATTGAACTTAAATTTCATTGATAGCGGATTTTAAAAGTGATCTGCATTGTAATGACATGCAATATAAAAACCCCACTTGATTGCATTTAAAACATAATTTGTATATGTTACTTATAATAATAATAATAATATAATATGCAGAAAGACTTAAAAAGTCCACCATTACATATTAAACCATTAAAAACTATAAGTAAAACTTCTTAGAATGATGAGAAATTTTAAAGTGAAATTGTAAATCCACTTTCCATATAAATCATGTCCTTACCTTGTGCAATAAGCAACAAAAATCCCACTGGTAGGATCTAAGAAAATGCCTTAGATAAATTAACCTACAAAAATTTTGTAGGGTTGCCCCAATTTTGCGAAGACAAAATTGAGGACAACAGTCTTCTCTTCAAATTATCTTCTACTCTCAATGAATACTGATAAGAATCCTCAACATACTCAATTTATCTTGAATATTAAATCTCAAATCATTAACATACCTAGCCATCTTCTCCTTAGATACTTCCTTGTGACCAGATCAGATAGTCATCTTATAGAATTCCTCTGTATATTATTCCACACTCATGTCTTTCCGGCTCAAGTTTTGCAACTTCTTAAGCAATTGTAATTCATAATCCTCGGGGATGAATTTATATTTTAACCTAGCCACCATCACCCTCCATCTAGTGAATTTGTATCACCTTGCTCTTGTTTATCTTTCTGCAATTCCTTCCACCATAAGGAAACATGACCCTTCAACTTAGTATGTGCTAACCTAACCCTCTATGGATTTTCGATATCTTCAGGGTCAAAGTAATCTTCTGACTCTCTAATCCAATCTATCAAATCTGCGGGATGCAATGAACTGGTAAAAATAGAAACATCCATCCTATGACTTTTACTTACTTGTGCCACATCTCTCAACAATCTCTCCTCATCTACCTCCAATCGAACTTACCTCCAATCGGTATGCCTTCAACTCTTAACAAGGTTCAAAGACCTTCTACACTTTGAGCTCCACATACTCAGGTGGGTATACCTTATCTGCACACACATAACCCCTTGTGACAAAAAATAGCTTGCAGATATATAACTGTGGAATAGCTTTCAAACCTATAGGTAACATATACCTCAATGTTTTTACCAAGTCTTATGCAGTATCCCACTTGCATAAAGTATGTTTGAAAACCAGACCTACTCTAACTCCTTCTGATAAACATGAAAGGGAAAGGATTTTCTTTGATGTATTTGATTAATGGATCCCTAAAATATCCCAGATCCCACATAGACCATTACCTTATCCAATGGGAAACAAAGTCAAACATAACAGTGCAAATTGAAGAATATGAACAAAGAAAATAGCATAGTCTAATGTGTCTCATGCTTTACATCAAACATACCCTATCACTCAAGTTATACTTATGGATCCACCAGTGTGTTCAAACATGCAACTACCCATTCAAAGTATTTAACCCTCCCCTTGGAAGAGACCCTGGAATAGAGAATATATTGATCAACATAACACTGAAAGACAAGTTTGCAATATCCTTGATACCCGAACTCATGCACATCTGAAAACAAATCCCAAATTATAGTTATCCTTTAAACAACTCTATTGCATATCTACAGTTGAGAATACTAAAATACCATGGATGCCTTAACCTATATGATTTGGAAAGCAAAATGGAGACAACTTGATAACAACACAAAAATACTGAAGTATTCATTCATAAAACTAGCTATTACAATGGATTCTCTGCTCTGGAACCAGAAAGAGATCAAGAACACCCTATATGTGGAGAAAAAAGAATTAAATCAACAGAGAAACCACACTTGGAGCCTGCCCTACTTTGCAAAGGATTCAGAACCCTAAAAACAAAAAAAAAAGAAAGGAATAAATAGAAGAGGAAAACCCTAAAATTGATATCCACTAGACATCTGTCCCTCCATGAAATATGATTATGCACCGACCTTGTTTCCTCCAAATGACCAATCTTTCTTCAAAAGATCCAAAAACAAGCCGATTTGCATCACCACCTATTTGAAAACATTTGCTCGGTCATTAAATACAAATCTACCATCAATTCGATCAAAATATATGCCCCTGCAAATAGAACAAACTTCCATACAACTGGAAACCCTCTGAAAATATTTGAATATTCAAATAATATTGGCTCCAAGGGTTACCATCACGTGAAAACACCATCAACAGCCCAGATCAAACCCCTAATTCATCTTTAAAAATGTGGTCGTCGATCTCCTCCTCAAAGTGATAACATATGGCACATTTGATTTTTCCTTATCAACCCATACAGGTGTCACCCGGGCATGATTCCGCAAAGAATAACTATCGAGCATCTCTGCATAGCAAAAACACGCACACCATCAAATTAAAAGAAACATGCTTTACCTTTATCTTTGTTCGCAAACCCAGACCCATGGTAAAATCAGGACACATGGCACCATGACGTGATTCCATAAAGAATAATATTTGAGCACCTTCGCACAATGACATCATGTCAACCATTAAATACTTTGAGATCTGCATGACACTTTACCTCTTTGGCCCCACAACCTGATACCTCTGATGGACACCTATCAGCACGGCATGATTCTGTGATAAATAAAAAACTTGCACCTCTTAATAACAAAATCATGCCAACCACACGGATCATAACAGATTCGCTTGTACCTTAACTCTATTAAAACATGGACCCACAATCTGATTGGGACAGGTGTCGCCAAAGCATGATTTCGCGGTTAATAACTTTTGTTTATCTTTTCTCGGCAGAATTGAGCACACCGTCAAATCAAATTGCATCTGATCAAATTTTAACCTCCATGAATAATAACTTCCCTGCAGCTCTAGATAGCATAATCGCAAAAATCATTGGATGAACCTAGATCTTACCATCCTTTAACCTATTTTTGGCCAAGTGATTGCCGCTACGCATTACCCTCTCATTTTTTGGGACCTCCACCACATGTCACTCTAGCGCAACCCTCTGCTACATCATCTATGTGGAGGCCCACAAAATTACCTTCATATCCACCAGTTGGCCGCCACTAACCACCATCTAACCGCTTGGCCTTGAACCGCCGGCCAAAAAGTCATGTTCCTTTCGACACTTAACCATTGGGGGCTCAGTTATAAAAACATCAAGTCCCTTCACCGTACATCCAATGTGGGACAAAGGACTTAAGGTGAAAATAGAGAAGAGAAAACAAGGAAAACTCTGACCACTTCCACCCTGCATGATCAAAAACAACCCAAGGGAAACAAAATCTAGATTTCCTCCTCCCTCTGCAACCTTCTCACAAATAACAAAGACACGAAACCCTCTGCAACTAAAGTTTTCCACCATGAAAGAAGGTTGAAGCTCTGCAAAATCTTTAAAATGGTACTCACAGAAATGAGTACCAACAGTGGCTCCAACTGAGGATGCATGTCCCCTGTGGGCATGGCGAGATTCCAAACCTCTGAGTTGAGCAAACCAGGGACAAAAACAAAACCCAATGCAAAAAACCCAAAAATAGAAAAAACTAGAATATGTACAAATTTACACTTTACTTCTTAATAGAGTCAGATTATCTCTACCCTGATTTAAAGGAATTAAACCAGGCTTGATGACCCTCTGCCACCAACAAAATTCTGATTTAGCTTGCCTCTGTCAAACACAAAAATTTCTTCTCTCTGCACTTGAAACAAGCTAAAAATGTAGCTATCATCTGCATGATTTGATATGGTAATATCTTCCAATCGCCTACACAAAAAATCTTGAGTACCTCTGCCTTCATTCAACATTTGTAATTTAGGCCTCATTTGATAATACTAATCATCATGTGACCAATGGAAATTATAGCCATTAAAAAATTTAGGACCCTTAGAGAATTTTTTACCTTTGCTTGCATTGTCACATTTATAACAAAACATCCTCTAGCTAATAAAAATTATAATCATTCTTAGTCTCATAGCTGGAGCCATCACACTATATCATACCCATATCAAAGTTCCCTAAAGAAATTACTTGCAAATTATAGACCTTATAAAAACCATCTTCTTGTCTGTTGGAGGGAGAGCACTTTTCCACATACTCATAATGTATCTGCATACTTTGAGTAATTGAAAGACCCTCCTACAATGGTTTAATGGATAATTTATAATCTAAAACATATTCACAATCCACATAATTATCCCAATCAATACTCAATATCATGCCATGAACTTCTTCATCCTTTGAATATGGAAATAAACTGATGCTTTCATCATCGTATATATCATATTCAATTTCATTGTGGCCTAGTGACACAAAAGCACAGGGGGAATCAGAAACACACATGTCAAAATCTTGACCATCTGATTCATACTCTTTTTTGAACTTAATGTGTGTTGGGTGGAAGAACTCAGAGCTATCCCTACCTGAATACCTCAAATATTTACAAGTCAGGAACTCATAAATTTGTTCACTATGAAGTGAACCATTGTCATCACTTTCACCCACTTCTGATATGCAGTCGCAAGAAACATTTTCATTTATCCAATCATTATCTTTTTGTTGACTACACATATCCTCTACTGCATACTAAGAAGGAGCATCACTTTCATGATTGCAAGAGACAACATCCATACTAGACTCATCCCCATCAAATTGGTTTGTATCATTCTCAATATCAGTATTACTAGGTACAACCTCATGTGTAAGCTCGTATTCAAAATGTTAAATATTTTTCATCCACTTCCTGGCATACTTAATAAATTTTATCATATAGGAGGCTGGCCAATCTATTGAATCAGGAAAACAAAGTTCCAAAAGCAAATTAACCCAAACTAACTCCTAGGGACTAAAAGGAATACTAAAATCCCTTATTGTAGTAGAAAACCCCTTATAGAAAAGAAGTGTAGATTCTCCCACCACTCTTTTCATTCTCTTCTTTAGTGACAAAATAATCAGTTCTTGGATCTCTTGTTATAAAATTTTGTTATCTTCAAGAATCTCTTCAAGATCTAGCAAAGGTACTCTAGATTTGAACATATCTCTAGTATATACATGTGAATCAACACTTTGAGAAAACATTTTTACTTGTAGCAACACAAGTTCTCTGGATTCACCATGCAACCATAAACTACTACATATTTCTACTTGATTTTTCAAAATACAATTCTAACCTTGAAGCATGCAAACCTCTATCCACACCTTGTTCCTTCTCTTAGTGCTTAAATCACTTAGTAAGGAAGCAGTTTTATAACCTTGAAAAATAAAATACGTAGATGTATTGGAGTAGCTGCAAAAAAATATTGATCTAAAGTCACCTTCAAACCACCTTTAAAAACTTTGGTAGATTCTCCACCTTTTTGCAGAGGAAAAGTTTGCATCAACTGAGATCTCTCTCCCAACTCTGACCTTCTTCAAAACAAGAAAACTCACAACACACCCCTATAATAGGGTCTCATATAGATTCCTCTCTTGACTATGCTCTCAGTCATTGGAGCCCAAACATTTGCTTCATCATCAATGCAAGTCCACCTTTTTTATTTGTCTTCCTCCAAACATGCACACTGGTACAATCAGAGAACTCAAAGTTGCCACTCACCACTTGTGAGATAATATATCTTCTACGAACTTGGACTTTTTTGACAATCTTGCAATGACAAACCAAACAAACCCTAACTCACTTTATAAGTAAGAGGAATTCTTCTTTGTGACACATGACTCTATCACAACCATATGACTCGGGGATTGATTTTGACTAAACAGAGAACAAATCTCTCTTATCCTCAGCTGAGTCTATATGTTGTTGAATCTTGGATGGGCTAACTTCATTTGAATATTAGATTTGATTTATTTATACCAGAGTCTCCCTGATAAGGTCTAAAAGACCTTTCTATTGTAGTTCCCCAATGGAGTCGCTATTTTGTTGGTTCTTTTTCCTGCAATCTCCTTTCCTATATGAGATTTTGAGACTAGGTTGTAGGATTAAAAACCCAGGACACAAACTCAACACCCTCAAAAGAATCAAAGACCTTCTACACTTTGAGTTCCACATCACTCAGGTGGGTATAACTTATCTACACACACATAACCCCTTGTGACAAAAAATAGCTTGCAGATATATAACTATGGAATAGCTTTCAAACCTATCGGTAGCATATACCTCAATTGTTTTACCAAGTCTTATGCAGTATCCCACTTGCATAAAGTATGTTTGAAAACCAGACCTACTCTAAAACCTTCTGATAAACATGAACGGGAAAGTATTTTCTTTGATGTATTTGATTAATGGATTCCTAAAATACCCCAGATCCCACATAGACCAATGCCTTATCCAATGGGCAGCAGAGTCAAACATAACAATACAATGGAAGAATATGAACAAAGAAAACAACACAGTCTAATATGTTTAATGCCTTACATCAAACATACCTTGTCACTCAAGTTATACTTATGGATCCACCAGTGTGTTCAAACATGCAACTACCCATTTAAAGTATTTAACCCTCCCCTTGGAAGAGACTCTGCAATAGACAATACATTGATCACCATAACACTAAAAGATAAGTTTGCAATATCCTTGATACCCAAACTCATACAAATCTGAAAACAAATGCCAAATCATAGTTATCCTTAAAACAACTCTATTGAAGATCTACAATAGAGAAGACTAAAACACCCTGGATGCCTTAACCTATATGATTTGGAAAGAAAAATGGAGACAACTTGATAAGAACACAACAATACTGAAGTATTCATTAATAAAACTAGCTATTACAATGGATGCTCTTCTCTAGAACCAGAAAGAGATCAAGAACACCCTATATGCAGAGAAAAGGGAATAAAATCAACAAAGGAATCACACTTGGAACCTTCTCTGCTTTGCAAAGGATTCAAAACCCTAACAACAGAGAAAAGAAAGAAATAAATAGAAGACAGAAACCCTAAAATTGATATCCACTAGATAATTGTCCCTCCCTGAAATCTGATTTTGCACCGACCTTCTTTCCTCCAAATGAGTGATCTTTCTTCAAAAGATCCAAAAAATAATCCAATCTACATCACCACCTATCTGAAAACATTTACTTGGTCATTAAATATAAATCTACCATCAATTTGATCAAAATATATGCCCCTGCAAATAGAACGAACCTCCATACAATCGGAAACCCTCTAAAAACATTTGAATATTCAAATAATACGGGCTCCAATGGTCACCATGGCGCGGAAACATCATCAACGACCTAGATCAATCCCCTAATTCATCTTTAAAATGTGGTCGTCGATCTCCTCCTCAAAGTGATAACATCTGGTGCATTTGACTTTTCCTTATCAACCTAGACATGTCACCCAGGCATGATTCCACAAAGAATAACCATCGAGAATATCTGCATAGCAGAAACATGCACACCATCAGATTAAAAGAAACTTTCTTTACCTTTATCTCTGTTCGCAAACCCGGACCCATAGTCAAATCAGGACACATGGAACCACGACGTGATTCTACAAACAATAATCTTCGAGCACCTTCGCACAACAACATCATGCCAGCCGTTAGATCCTCTGAGATATACACAACACATTACCTCTTCAGCCCCACAACCCTCTGCCACATAATACATGCACGGGCCCACAAAATTACCTTCTTTTCCTCCAGTTGGCCGCCACTAACCATCATCTAACCGCTTGGCCTCGAACCATCGGACAAAAAGGTGTGTGCCTTTCGACACTTAACCATTGCGGGCTCAATTATAAAAACATCAAAGCCCTTCACCACACATCCAATGTGGGACAAAGGAGTTAGGGTACGTCTGAACCAAAAATAGAGTAGAGAAAACAAGGAAAACTATGACTACTTCCATCCTACATTACCGCGCAAAAACAACCCAACAACGACAAAATCTAGATTTCCTCATCCCTTTACAACCTTCTCACAAAGAACAAAGACATGAAACCCTCTGCAACTAAAGTTTTTTGTCATGAAATAAGGTTGAATCTCTGCAAAATATTTAAAATGGTACTAACAGAAATGAGTACCAACAGATTCTATAACTAAGGCTTACAAGATAAAATTTACATGTACCAATAATATTGTAGGATATGAGGTGTAACTTTCTAGACTTCGTGATATAGCTCTACAATGGAAAATCTTAGAGTTACGTGTTCTGGGTGACTCCCAACTGGTGATCAAACAGGTTAATGATGACTATAAGACAAAATTTGAAAGTCGTATGTCGTACAAAAGGAATGGTGGATGACTTCAATACTTATTTCAAAACAATCACATTTGAAAAAATTCCTCACGACAATAATAGAGCATTTAATGCAATGACAACAATAGCATCTCTTGTAATAATTCCAAGTAATGTTGGCTACTGTGAGTTCTTGATGGAGTCACTCTTAGAACCTACTTATAATCTTCCACAATCTAAGATGATTTGTCTCATTATTTATACCAATTCCAAATGGTATGGAGATATCTATGCCTACTTATATGACATCTTACATCCTAACCTATTAACTAAATCCTGCAAAACCTTTATACTTTGATCCTCTCACTACACCATTTTAGTTTATATCCTATATCGTTGAAGTCTTGATGGTACCTTACTTAAATGTCTTAAGTGCGACAAAGCTAATATTTCCTTACAAGTGGTGCACGAAGGTATATGTGGGGCACATTTGAGCAATTCTTCCCTAGCTAGGAAACTCTTGTGTACTGGTTACTACTGGCCTATAATGGAAAAGGATGCTTATTAGTTTTTTAAGAAATGCAAGAAATGCCAAATACATGGATACTTGATACATGCACCTACACAAGAACTACACCCAATTTCTACATATTGGCCCTTCTATCAATGGGGACTCGACCTCTTGAGAAGAATCCAACAACCATCATCCAATGACCATAAATACATCATCATTGCCACATAATACTTCACCAACTGAATTGAATTTGTTTCTCTTATCCATACCATTGGAAAAAATATCATTAAATTTATCCTATATTACATCATATGTCGGTATGGTGTTCCCCTTTTCATCATCACTGACCATGGTACCCATTTCAAAAGTAAAGATGTATGGGGAAAATGTGAGAAATTTCATATTCAACATCATTTTTCTTCAATATACTATCCTCAAGGTAATGGCCAAGCAGAGGTCTCTAATAAAAATATCCTTATAATCCTTAAAAAGACAGACAATGAAGCTAGTCTTGATTGGCATACCCAATTGAACCTTTCTCTGTGGGCTTATCATAGAAGTGTTTGTACTCCCAGAGGTGCTACTCCTTACTATCTTGTCTATGTTGTTGAGGCCATATTTCCCATTGAGGTTGATATACCTTCCTAACATGTCCTTTTTGGGTAACTTGATCAATGATGAAGACTATAGAGTCTCTAGTTTACATGACTTAGAAATGATGGATGAAAGAAGAAAAACCACTTTTGATCACCTAAGAGCATATCAATAATGTATGTGCAGAAGTTACCATCATAGAGTCAGATGTTGTGCAAGCTCCTTTGTCTCAAACAATCTCCCTGAGAAATGATGACATGGAAATTTCAGTTGAGTACGACCATCTTTCAGATCTTCTATAACTAGGACATGTTTTTTCATTGGTTTCACCACAGGGTAATGATGAGAGATTGGATTACTAGTTAGCATGTTGTACAATGAAAGAAGAATCTTGCATAACCAATGACAGATGATGATGGGTTCACATATCCTACCAGTTTAGTTGTTGTTACAGGAACATGGCTGCAAACATATATGATTGGAAAGAATGGAATACCTACATTTGAGGACTATGAGAAGCACACAATCATTCTCATGTATTTACACCTTGTTATTGTTGAGGTTTAGAATTGTCACCCTAACTTAGGCATCAGGGTTAAACAACAATTCCATCCTAACAATGGAAACCTTCTCTAGCTGTGGGTATACTATGTTTGAGAAGGAGTCTCCGAATTCTAGGCCGGTTCCTGTTGAATTTGGGTATCAACTTTATACTATCTTCTCCTGATTTTGGGAAGGAAAGAGAGAAATTATAACTAAAATTGCATGAACAAAACTTGAAAAAAGGTGATACACCAAATTGATTCAAATCTCTCGAAGCCTCAAATTGACATCCACCTAACATACCCTAGTGATCTCTGCACTATTATTTACTATTCAATACATAGGCTAATTTGAAGATCACAACTAGGGTTTAACCAAAAGTAGTAATCTTTCTATTAACAACATGCACACTCTAAAAAAGGGTTATATTCTAGAATCTAGAATAGGGAATTATATAATCCACTAATCCATACTGCAGATGAATTATACTTGAATGCAGAAAATTGAAAAGGATTTGAACAAATGATCACCACAAAATGTATGAAAAAGTGGGGCAACTAAATTCTTCTCAACATCTGTATGTTGTTACATGTATGAATTTCGGAATAATGGCAAGGAATACAAGCATCCTCTTGCACAAAATTGAAATCATGAGAATGAACTAATAATGGATACAAAAGTATAAACAGATGGCTATAGGAATAAGTTCACTAAAAGCTCTTCCCTCTACAATTCTGGATCCTTCTCTGATCATGTGTCTCCTATAGCATCTTTTGAACTTTTTCATGTATCTGCATCTTGTCCTTCTTATGTATGTGAACAGTAACCTCCTGAGATGTAAACCATCTTTCTTGCATGTAATGGCTTATGTGAAGTTCAAGCACGGGCTCGTGACATCCACTATATTTCCTTTTTGCTTCCTGCATTTAATCATATGATCACTTTTTGCACATATATCACCAGTCAATTGTTAGGACAACAGATAGAATAAATCCATTAATGTTTGTGGGTGAGTGTCATCCAGGATGACACTCATTCATGAATGTTGGTGGATTCATTTGTATTTACTGTCCTAACAGGTTGATCAAATTTTGAAAAAAGTTTCTCTGATGGAAATGTTAAGTCCCTTTTATTCAGTTTTACAAGAATGACATACATTAGGATGATCATCTATAGTAAAAGATTTCATTGTTTGGAAAACAAGTCCCTTTAATACTATCTTTTCCCTATTGTTGATCTATATTTCATTGTTGCATTGATTTTGTCAAATAGATATGCAGCATTCAGAAGAATTGATTGTATGTTGTTTGTGTCTTGTGCATTGCTTAGATCCAACTAGATCTAACCCATTTTTCTCTCTCATGATGCAGGTGAAACCCTAAAGACCTCATGAAAATGCAGACTTGGACTTGACTACTCAACCAGCTGACTACCAACACACCTCAAGGCAATGCATGGGACCCCTACTCCATACTTTTCATGTTTTTCATTTCTGCAAATGTAATCTTTAAATTGATATGATACATGAAAAGACATTTGTATATTGCATTCAGTTTGAATGTACAATGTAATTGATCAATCATAAATTTGAAATTTTGGAATGTGATCAATACTTAGAATACAATGGTAATATTTGAAAATCAATGTAATAATAAAATGTAAATTCTCAATACCTGAAAGGTAATATCGATTGGACACCTAAAAAATGCAACCTTTTTCTGTTGGTGTTTGTCCTTTTGTATGTCGTGATTTTTTGAGTAACAATTTTGGCAACTTCTGTTGGATGTCTGTCTGCTAGACATGACCTGTGAACTTTATCCTTGGGAAACAGAGTTAGGAAACCAGAAACCATGAATGCAACCATTATTGAAATGAAAAAAGAAACTATTGTAGACTTAGGCAACCTAAAGACCTATGTAACCTAGAGACCTATGTGCTTGGACAACACTTATTAAAAATGAAACCTAGACTAGAACCTAAACCTCAAAGCAAATCTTGAGGTGTATTCCATTAACTGGAATTAGTAGAACTTCTCCATCAATTGTGGATAACTGATAAGCATTGTTTTCCTTGCGGGCTGTAATAACAAAAGGGCCTAACCAAAAGTTATCAAATTTATCATGCTGCCATGCCCTACTCTTTAGTACATCCCACTTTAGTACAAGATCACCTTCTTTGAAATCCCTAGATGTAGTCTTCTTATCAAAAGACCTCTTAGTTTGCGCTTGCATAAATTCCATAGTTTCAAATGCCCTTTTCCTTTCTTCCTCCAATTGCAATAAACTAGCATATCTCAAGGCAAGGAGATCTCCTTCTTCAAAAAGCAGCATTTGATCAGCTAGCTGTAATGTTGGAAATTCTGTAGATATGGGCAATCTGGCTTCTTTGCCATAAACCAAGACATAGGGTGAATTCCCAATAACCTTCTTAGGCATAATTCTGTCCAGCCACAAAGTTGCCTTCAACTTAGAGTGTCAATCCCTCTTGTTCCCTTGTAGAGTCTTCTTGATAATTCTGATTAGATTTTTATGGTAGACTCTGCAAGACCATTACCCTATGAATAGTAATTAGAAGAAGTATTTAAATAAATACCATTCTTGACAGCCCATTCTATTATAGATGATCCAAGAAAAGCTAAGGCATTATCTGATACTATTGACTGAGAAACTCCAAACCTTGTTATAATATCATCATAGAAATTCAGAATAGCATTTCCAGAAGATTCCTTTAGTGCAATGGCCTCAGTCCACCTAGTAAAATAATTTGTGGCAGTCAAGATCCATTTATGCCCTACACTAGAATTAGGGTTTATTGGACCTATAAAGTCTACTCCCCACTTGTTGAATGGTTGATCAACAATGACTGGTTTTAATGGCAACGCTGCCAACCTTTGTTTTCCTGTAAACATAGCACAATTTTGGCATCTTCTTGCCCATGAATGAGCATCTTTGAATAAATCTGGCCAATAAAAGCCAGCTCTTAGAATTTTTTATGCTGTAGTTTGGGGGCTGAAAAATGCCCTCCACAAGATCCATCATGGAATTCAGATAGAATATTTCTTTGATCCATATAATCTATGCATTTGAGAAGCATACCAGAAAAATCTTTCCTGTAAAGAGTATCGTCAATAAGAACGTAAGGAATAGATTGTAACCTAAAGTACCTTCTCTTGGCTCTGTCAAGATTCATTGGGCATTGACCAGTATGCAAAAATATGGTCATATCTGATAACCAGGATACTGAATCATTAATTAGTACTGAATTACCTTGGGGCAAGAAGGCCTCTTTAGTGACTTTAACTTGATCTTCTCCTTCTGTCATCTGAGTACATAAGCCTTTGCCCCTAACCAACTTGGTCACATGGATTTGCACATCATACTCCATGGCTTTAGTTATCCACCCTGCCCTTTTCTCACTGACATCCTTGTTTAGTAAAAACTCTTTAATGCTAGGGTGAGCTATCATTAGATGCATTTTGTTTGCAGCAACCAGATGCCTAAACTTCTTTAAAGCTTTTATAACAGCTAGTACATGTTTTTCTACAAAGTTGTATTTATTCTCATAATCATTCATACCTTTGCTAAAAAAGGCTACTAGTTGCTTCTGTCCTTCCTCATTCTTTTGCACCAACATTGCTGAAACAGTGTCAATACCACCATAAGCATATAAAATAAAATCCTTAGAGAAATCAAGATTAGCTAAAGTAGGGGCTGAAGATAAAGCATGCTTAATTTATTCAAAGTTCTCCTTTCCCTCAGCAGTCCAGCTGAAAGGCACATCCTTTTTTAACATAGAGGTCAAAGGTTTCAATAAATTTGCAATATTAGGAATAAACCTTCTTACAAAATTTATTCTCCCAATAAAATTCTGCAATCCTTTCTTATGTTTTGGCAATGATAGTTCTAGAATTACATAAATCATTTTAGGATCAATTATTTTCCCTTCTTTAGACACTTGGTATCCTAAAATTTTACCTTCATGTACTGAAAAAATAGATTTCTTTGGGTTAAGAGAGATTCCAAACTCTCTACATCTCTGCAAAATTTGTTTCAAATGGTCTATGTGCTGGTTTGCAATTTTGTTGTAAATTGTGACATCATCAAGGTATACCAGAACAAATTTATACATCAAATTCCTGAAGGCCATGTCCATTGCCTTCTAGAAAGTGGCCCCTGCATTTGACAGCCCAAATGGCATCCTTTGGTAATCCATTGTACCCCACTTAGTGGTAAAGGTTGTTTTGAATTGATCAGATTCTTTAACTAAAATCTAGTTATAACCAGAATATCCATCTAAGAGTGAGAATCTTTCAAAACCTGAAACATATTGAAGGATCTGTTCCATGGAAGGGAGATGATGCCTATCTTTCAGAGATGCCCTATTAAGGTCTCTAAAATCTACATAGAGTCTTATCTCTTCATTTTTCTTCCTTACTGGAACTAAGTTAGAAACCCATGATGTATGCTTTATTTGGAATATTATGCCTCCATCTAAGAGTTTTCTTAGTTCTTTCAGCATTAAAGGCTCTAGCTTAGGATTGATAGGCCTTTGCCTTTGTCTAATGGGCTTAGCATTTGGTTCCAATTCTATGGTGTGCTGAGTTAAGTGAGGATTAAATCCTTTTAAGTCAGTATAATCCCATGCAAAAACATCATTATATTCCCTAAATAACTCAATAAGCATTTTCTTTTCTTCAAGGGAATTGATGTTACCAACCTTCAAGCACTTGTCTCTGAATATCTCCACCTCTTCATAGTGATCCTATTTGATCTGCAAGCTGGTTTTATTCTTTTTGAATTGATCATCAGAATTAAAAGCTGGTTCCAAGCTGACTAA
Organism: Thuja plicata; assembly: GCA_018584345.1. NCBI lineage: Eukaryota > Viridiplantae > Streptophyta > Pinopsida > Cupressales > Cupressaceae > Thuja > Thuja plicata. The sequence goes on along the minus strand of MU223043.1, from coordinate 101,343 downwards.
TCCCCTTGGAAGCTTATTAGTTTTCAACTGAATGATCTGATTTTCCATTTGCTGATTGGACTGATCATTTTTAGGAGCTAAAAAGTCTTCTGTTTTGGTCATAAAGCTCAAAATATGTTCATCAGTATTAAATACTTGCTAATTAATATTATTGTCTGGGATAGATGGCCTTACAACAATTTTAACATGTGAATGATCTGAGATATGTCCTTTATTTTTCAGTAATTGAAACATGAGCAGCAATACCAGCCAATCTATCACCATGCAAATTTTTCTTTCTAGGTATGGAAATGAGATTAAAAGCATCAAAATCCTTCAAAATATCAGAAACTCTGGATTTATATAGCTTTAAGAGATCATTTTTTACAGCATTAATACCTCTCACCTGTCTTACTATCAACTCACTATACCCAAATGCCCTTAAGCATTTGATTCCTCTTTTCCTAGCCCATTCTAAGCCATGAATCAGAATCTCATATTCATCCATGTTGTTAGAACAAGCGAAAGATAATCTGTATGCAGCATAAAATTTATCACCATGAGGTGAAACCAACATAACTCCTGCACCAATACCATCCTTATTCTTAGATCCATCAAAATATAGATCCCAAAGCTGGTTAGATAACTCAGATTCAAAACATTGATCTTTAATCAAATTAGGCACAACTGAATCAGATTCCAACATTACATAGTTACCAAAACCAGCATCAAACACATCATCATCTTGATCATTTCTAGCTGCCCATTCATCTAGAATAATATCAGGATATTCCTCGGTTTGTGTGTTATAAGATGAACTCTCATTGATCTCATTCAGATCCATGATCACACAACTAGCATTTATGGGACTAGGATTATAAGGCTCAATATTATCTTTGGCCCATAATTCTGATTTTATGGTCACCTTAGCACCATATCTAGTTCTGAAATACAGGTGAGACCAATCTGATGAGAAGTAACCATCTATCTTGGTTGTGAAGTCTCTTGATAAACATAGAGCAAAGTAAGGTGGCAGATCTATAACAAAAATATCTTGGGAAATGGAAAAGTTTGGACATGAGTGTAAGGTTAAACTTGCATTTTTAACAACACCTATGGTTTTAACTGAAGATCCATCAAGCTAGACAACTCCTTTCTCTAGGGGTTCATACTTCAAATCCAATAAATCAGCTATGCTCTTTGGCATGACAGTGCTGGTTGCACCACTGTCCACCATGCAATTATGCACTAATTTGTTTCCAATAATTAAATTCACATAAAAAGGAGGAGGCTTAACATTTGCAGATTTCTTACCTTCATTTTCTGTCATCTTCTGCATATTTTCTGATTTTCTTTCAACTGGTATTGCTGATTGCTTCAAATCTGCAGTCATTTTACTCACTTGTGCCATTGGTTTTTGCACTTTACCAATCTTCTTTTCTCCTTTAATCACTTCATCATGAACCATTGAAGGCTCTAAATTTTCCATGACCACTTTCGGAGGATGATGTCCAGCTAGATGTGGAATTGTTGATTCTTTAGACAACTCCTCTTTCAATAAATCAGTTTTCCCTGGAATGGCTAATGAATCCCACATAGAAATAGAGACATTCATCTTCTTCATATTATCAACAATGTTATAGGGGATAGCAAACTGTACCTTCTAAGGTGACCTACTAATAGTCTGATCTGCCTGCCTCTGATGCTATGTTTCTTTGTTTGCATGAGTAGGAGCCCCTTTTAGGATTGAAACTGGTGGAATGGGTGATGATTGATTTGTAGCAGCAATCTTAAGAGTTGACTGCTCTGATTCTAGAGCTCTCTTCTTGGCTCTTGTGTTCGTTGATATGGATGAATCACCATTCACTCCACAAAACTCTTCCTCTTGCCAATTGAGGAATGCAGTGTCAGGGGTAGTTGTATTAGAGTGTTGTTGAGCCTCTTCAGTAGATACAGTAGGTTGTGAATCCATCACACTTTGAAACATTAAGGATTGATTGAGCACTCTGTTAGTACATTTGGACTGATTGTGAGGCTCATTACAAGGATAGCACCATTCATAATCTGCAGCAAGGTTATTTTGGCTAGGAACAATATCCCTAACAGCATTAAGGGGTGTTGGATTGTAAGGTCTATAAGGCCTTTGGTTCCAGTTTTGCCTATTGGTATTGCTATTTCCTTGATATTGTTGCTTGTTGCCTTGATAAATGGGCTGATTAGGCTACTGAGATGAAGAACTAGCAAATTGAATCTGAGTATTGGCTATTGGATTGCCCTGAATTTGCTGCCTTTTTAGATTCACTAACTCATTTCCAAAAGACTGCAATAAACTCTCAATCTTTTGCTGGCTATTTTTTATGCTTTGCAATTCATTAGAAGGGACAGCAGGCATTATTTCTTCACTCTTATAGGTTGGTAATGAGGCCAAAGGTGGAACAACTAATGGCATATTGGATTGGATGTTAGGAAAATAAGGCATGGGTGGCCTAGGAGCTATCTTTCCTGCCTGAATGAGACTATTCTCTGCCCTTATTGGAATATCAAAGGCTTGAGGTAAAGAATTCCCTCCAATGGACTGGATCATTACTAAAATATCACTATTCAGGTTTTTAAGAAAATACAAAAATGCATATTCAGCAGAGGGTCTTACTGTGGCAGGAATCCTATTCCATGTCTTCTGAAATCTGAGATTAAAATCACTTAGTTCTTCTTGTGGAGCCCTTTTAATGGTAGCTAGTTGCTTCACCAAAGACAAATTGTCAAACTTATCCTCAAAAAACTTAGAAATCCTCTCCCCCAAAACATCCCAAGTAGCAATAGAATTTACTGGAAGAGTCCTGAACTAGTCACGAGCTTTACCTTTTAATGATGCAGCCAAAAACTTCAAAGCCACATCTTCCTCCATGACATGATGGACATTGCAAAGAGATGCAATATCTCTAATGTGTTCAATGGTTGTCACTTGACCTTCTCCGGTGAATGATGGCAAACCTTTCAAGGCAGCCAAAGGTATATTGTTGTGATTTGCAATCTAGAGAGGAATACCTTGATCAAAAGGGACAAATGGAAGATTTCTTGTCATTCCTACAGCTAGTGTTACTTGTTGCTAAATAGAAGGTACAAAAGTGGGTTGGGTAGGTTGAACTACCTTCCTTTGGTAAGTCTTCAAATTCTGGGTGATTACTATAGTACCACTTGTAGAGGCTCCAAAAATAGAATTATCTATAAATAAATCTTCAACACTTGGAATTTCTGGTCCGAAAAGGTTAGGAACACTTAGATCTTCAGGAACACTGATTTCTTCAATAATAACCTCAAGTTCCTCTAAATTTGCAGCTTGATTTTCAAAAATGGGGTTATCAAATGATGAGAAATTTGAATTCAATATAGTACCTCTTGGATCTTGTGATGTTGTTCCACCTCTAGATAATCTCCCTCCCCTTCTGCTTGACTGTAATTCCTGATACACAAATCCCTCCTTGTTTGATCTTGTTGGAGTTCTGCTCATTAAAATCCACACTGAGAGTTGTAACTGAAATTAAAAACAACCATAGAACTTAGTAGATCAGAACTGAGAAGCAGTTCGTGGTCCCACCAGGTGTGCCAAAATTTGTTGAGGTTTAGAATTGTCACCCTAACTCAGGCATTAGGGTTACATAACAATTCCATCCTAACAATGGAAACCTTCTCTAGCTGTGGGTATACTATGTTTGAGAAGGAGTCTCCAGATTCTAGGCCAATTCCTGTTGAATTTGGGTATCAACTTTATACTATCTTCTCCTGATTTTGGGAAGGAAAGAGAGAAATTCTAACTAAAATTGCATGAACAAAACTTGAAAAAAGGTGATACACCAAATTGATTTAGATCTCTCGAAGCCTCAAATTGACATCCACCTAACATACCCTAGTGATCTTTGCACTATTATTCACTATTCAATACATAGGCTAATTTGAAGATCACAACTAGGGTTTAACCACAAGTAGTAATCTTTCTATTAACAACATGCACACTCTACAAAAGGCTTATATTCTGGAATCTAGAATAGGGAATTATATAATCCACTAATCCATACTGCAAATGAATTACACTTGAATGCAAAAAATTGAAAAGGATTTGAACAAATGATCACCACAAAATGTATGAAAAAGTGGGGCAACTATATTCTTCTCAACATCTGTATGAATTTCAGAATAATGGCAAGAAATACAAGCATCCTCTTACACAAAATTGAAATCACAAGCATGAACTAACAATGGATACAAAAGTATAAATAGATGGCTATAGGAACAAGAAGTTTGCTAAAATCTCTTCCCTCTACAATTCTGGATCCTTCTCTGATCATGTGTCTCCTGTAGCATCTTTTGAACTTTTTCATGTATCTGCATCTTGTCCTTCTTATGTATGTGAACAGTAACCTCCTGAGATGTAAACCATCTTTCTTTCATGTAATGGCTTATGTGAAGTTCGAGCACGGGCTCATGACATCCACTGTATTTCCTTTTTGCTTCCTGCATTTAATCATATTATCACTTTTTGCACATATATCACCAGTCAATTTGTTAGGACAATAGATAAAATAAATCCATTAATGTTTGTGGGTGAGTGTCATCCAGGATGACACTCATTCATGAATGTTGGTGGATTCATTTGTATTTACTATCCTAACAGGTTGATCAAATTTTGAAAAAAAATTCTCATATGGAAATGTTAAGTCCCTTTTATTCAGTTTTACAAGAATGACATACATTAGGATGATCATCTATAGTAAAAGGTTTCATTGTTTGGAAAACAAGTCCCTTTAATACTATTGTTTCCCTATTGTTGATCTATATTTCATTGTTGCATTGATTTTGTCAAATAGATATGCAGCATTTAGAAGAACTGATTGTATGTTGTTTGTGTCTTGTGCATTGCTTAGATCCAACTGGATCTAACCC
>MU223043.1:38097-96368 GCA_018584345.1 Thuja plicata | reverse complement strand
GGCAATGCATGGGACCCCTACTCCATACTTTTCATGTTTTTCATTTCTGCAAATGTAATCTTTAAATTGATATGATACATGAAAAGACATTTGTATATTACATTCAGTTTGAATGTACAATGTAATTTATCAATCATAAATTTGAAATTTTGGAATGTGATCAATACTTAGAGTACAATGGTAATATTTGAAAATCAACGTAATAATGAAATGTAAATTCTCAATACCTGAAAGGTAATATCAATTGGACACCTAAAAAATGCAACCTTTTTCTGTTGGTGTTTGTCCTTTTGTATGTCGTGATTTTTTGAGTAACAATTATAGCATAAAATGTTAAGTTATTGAAGAATCAAGGGAAAAAAAAAAGACAAAAGAACTTTGGAAATTTAGTAATGTTGACAATGAAGCAATATTGGATACCCTCAAGCAGAGAGATGACCCTTCAGGCACAGTTGACTAGGTCATACAAAATGACAGTAAGGTTTATTATATTTATTATGTTTTGATTCATTACGTTCATTACCTTTACTTATTCATTATTTTTGGTCAATAAACTTGGTTCTCTCATGGATTTTAATTGAAGTTAGATACAAATATGATAGATATAGAAGATTCTTGCACACTTGATTATCTCATACAAAATGATGGTAAAGTTCAATGTTCATAGGCTCATCATGTTCATAATGTTTTGTTGTTTATAAACATATTGTTTTCTCAATAAGATTAGTGTTTTCATGCCTTGGGAATGCAGGAATTAAAAATATGATGGGTGTTTAATATTCCTCTACCGTTCTTTGGAGTATATCTTATTTTAATTGTTTGTCTCACTATTTAGTTACTATTATTTCTCTAGTACTGATATTTTTACACTATTGCCATGTAGGTGTTATCAAGATTACTAGTGGTTGGAGCTATACATCAAGGAGCAGAAATATCATACCCAAATGTAATAGTTTTGTATCTAGGATTTCGATATCATTTATGTATTTATGATATATGATGTATTTGTACATGAGAACATGAGAAAACACAAAGACATGAGTATCTACCATTTTTTGTCAGCATTGATGACTCTTGACCTTTTAGAACAACAAAGAACATTAAATTAATTTATTAAACTTGCATCCTTGCACATTCATATAATGGTGCTATTTCTCATTGGTGCACAACATGTCTAGGTCCTATTAGGCCTCATATAGGCAAAATAGGATTTTTGATTAATTTTGTCTTAATTTTTCCTAATAAGGTCTTATTAGGTCATTTTAGACTATTTTTTATTATTATTCCAAGTTGTAAGCCTATTGGAAAAAAGATGCAAAAGTTGCATTGAAGTTTTTCCTCTTATCCATACCATTGGAAAAAATATTGTTAAATTTATCCTAAATTACATCATATGTCGGTATGGTGTTCCCCTTTTCATCATCACTGACCATGGTACCCACTTCAAAAATAAAGATGTCTAGGAAAAATGTGAGAAATTTCATATTCAACATCATTTTTCTTCAATATATTGTCCTCAAGGTAATGGCTAAGCTGAGGTCTCTAATAAAAATATCCTTAGAATCCTTAAAAAGATAGTTAATGAAGCTAGTCCTGATTGGCATATCCAATTGAACCTTTCTCTGTGGGCTTATCACATAAGTGTCTATACTCCCACGGGTGCTACTCCTTACTCTCTTGTCTATTTTGAGACCATATTGCCCATTGAGGTTTATATACCTTCCCAACATGTCTCTTTGTGTAACTTTATCAATGATGAAGACTACAGAGTCTCTAGTTTACATGACTTAGAAATGATAGATGAAAAAAGAAAAACCACTTTTGATCACCTCAGAGCATATCAACAATGTATGTGTAGAATTTACCATAATAGAGTCAGATATTGTGCAAGCTCCTTTATCTCAAACAATCTCCCTGAGAAACGATAACATGGAAATTTCAGTTTAGTATGACCATATTTCAGATCTTCTATAACCAGGACATGTTTTTCATTGGTTTCACCATAGGGGAATGATGAGATATTGGATTAATGGTTAGAATGTTGTGTACAAGGAAAGAAGAAGCTTGCACAACCGACGACAGATGATGATGGGTTCAAATATCCTACCAGTTTAGTTGTTTTTGCGGGAATATGGCCACGAACATACATCATTAGAAAGAATGGCATACCTGCATTTGAGGACTATGAGAAGGACAAAACCATTCTAATGTATTCACACCTTGTTATAGCATAAAATGTTAAGTTATTGAAGCATCAAGGAAAACAAAAGATAAAAGAACTTTGGACATTTAGTAGTATTGACCATGAAGCAATATTGGATACCCTCAAGCAGAAAGATGACCCTTCAAGCACAGTTGAATAGGTCATACAAAATGACCATAAGGTTTATTATGTTTATTATGTTTTGATTCATTACGTTCATTATGTTTACTTCTTCATTATTTTTGTTCAATAAACTTGGTTCTCTCATGCATTTTAAGTGAAGTTAGATACAAATATGATAGATATAGAAGATTCTTGCACACTTTATTAGCTCATACAAAATGAAGGTAAAGTTCATTTTTCGTAGGCTCATCATGTTCATAATTTTTTGTTGTTGTTGGTCCCATTAAGAGGGGGGTGAATCGGACAAATCAAACTTAAACTCTTTAAAACAAAACTCACTGGTTCACTCGGTAAGTACTGAATATAGTATATAACCAATTCACCAAATAACATAAGAAAAAATCAATCATTCAAACTTAGCAACATCAGATTAACTCATTAACACATGATATAACTTAGTTGACACCAGATTTAACTCATTAACATAGGATTTAACGAGGAAACCCTATTTGGGAAAAACCTCCATGAGAATTGTGACCCACAATAAAAATGTACCCTTCTAAAGTACGCTCAATTACGAACTTATCATGTTAAAGATTACAAACATATTTGTTAAATGTGACCCTGTTAGGAGATTTACTTCAAATCTGTTAATATCTTCACCCTGTTAGGAGTGGCCTTGTTAGAGGTCTTCAAACACTCTTTTGGAATGTCACCTAAGTCGAGGTTTTACAAATAGGATAGTTAAATCCTCTCAGTTAAGAGATTTTTTTGTTACAAATATTAATAACCAACAACAAACTTTGATCTGTAAAAATTAGCAACTCACTATGCTTGGATCAGATCCTTTATGCTTAATTGAATACTGGCATCACATACTCATTTGAATATTTTTTCTTTCTCTGTTCTTCTCAGTAAATGTTGTTCTTCATCTTCTTTCCTTCTTTTTTCAATTCGTCGGTAGCTCTCTACTCCATGTAATTCTCATTCCTTACATAGACATAATTTTGCCTCTTAATATCCTTAATCTTATTTTCCTTCCTTTTTTCTCAGTCGTTCAATCATCTTCTTCAATTTATCAACTCGGTATACCAAATCACTTTTACCTCAGAACTTGTAACTTTTCTTGGAACTTTCACTTTTCTGTTTAACTGCTTGATCTTTGCCTTAGATCTTCACATTGAATTTTCTCGTTCGTAGATCTTGTAACAAACTTCATTTAATTCATTTCCTCTTCCATCTCATCGTTTCTTTGCATTAAATTCAATTTCATCATCATTTAATAGTAGTATACTGTACTTGGTAAAACTTGCTTTGCAATTCGGTAACTGACTTCTTCACTACTTGGTGTCTAACTCGCTCTTGGTGTTCGATAACTGTAACTAAATCACATAACATTCTACTAACTTACTCAGTATAGCTCGATAAAGTATCTATTTCAGTCATAACTTAATTCATTGCAATTCCAAACTTGATCAATCAAATGTACCAATTTGATAACATCAACTATATAGTAGAGAACAACTATAACGTCATTACTTCATCATTGTCTCATTTGTATTTTTCACCCATTTAACTTCTCCTCTTAAGATATGCTAACATAATGAAAATCAATTAATCAATTGATTGACATCAATGACTAAACAACAGCTGATCTAACCATTTCTAAAATCATTATACTCGGTATCACACGGTCTTCATCATCTCCATCAGATATTCATCAGTTAATCAACAATTCTTTATAAATATATTGTTTTCTCAATAAAAATAGTGTTTTCGTGCCTTGGGAATGTAGGAATTACAAATATGATGGGCGTACGAGATCCTCTACTGTGCTTTTGAGTATATCTTCCTATTTGTCTCACTATTTAGTTACTATTATTTCTCTAATATTGATACTTTTTACACTATTTCCATGTAGGTGTAATCAAAAGTACTAGTGGTTGGAGCTATACATCAAGGAGCAGAAATATCATACCCAAATGTAATAGTTTTGTATCTAGTATTTTGATATCATTTATGTATTTATGATATACGATGTATTTGTACATGAGGAAATGAGAAGACACAAAGACATGAGTATCTACTATTGTTTGTTAGAATTGATGACTCTTGACCTTTCGGAATAATAAAGAACATTAAATCAATGTATTAAACTTGCATCCTTACACATTCATATAATGGTGATATTTCTCATTGGTGTATGACACGTCTAGGTCCTATTAGGCCTCATATAGGCAAAATGGGATTTTTGATTAATTTTGTCTTAATTTTTCCTAATAAGGTCTTATTAGGTCATTTTAGACTATATTTTTATTATTATTCCAATTTGTAAGCCTATTGGAAAAAAGATGCAAAAGTTGCTCTAAAATTATAAAAAATGTTGTATGCAATTTTATTCAAAATGTTGAAAAAGAGAAAAAAAAAATCAAGAAAGGAAGGTGAAAATTCATATGAAGGCGTGGATCAGTTACATATGATGATTTTTTACTTAAATAAGCCTGTTGGGATCCATTTATATGGAATTTTAATCAAGATTGAAGTGTGATTTCAATAAAAGTTCTCTATTTTTTCTACATTTATGTTTGTTATTAGTATGATATTGGCTCAATCTAGGCTTCTTTTATTCATTCCCATGAAAATAAACTGATTTGTATTGAAAGAGCTTCGAATCTACTTTCATATGAACCTTTTTTGCTTAATTTCATTGAGTTTTAGCTGAGTTATAGAAATTTTTTTAACAAGGGGTTAAAAACCCTACCTAGGGCACCAGTGAGCATAAAAAAATGTATAACTTTCATTTTTCAAGGTGAAAATGATACTTTTTTTTATTTTTGTCTTTTTATTTATATTTAATTTTCCTACATGCTCAGGGCATGAGGAGAAGGTTTACTATGGTTTTGGTACGAAGAATGATTGATATATCTTGTGTATCAGCCATAATAGTGGTAGTTTTCAGCTTGCATGTGTGAATGGACATGAAGAATGGAAGGGTATGAGTTTGAGTAAAATAAAGAGGTTGATTAGGGACCCTAACTACATTATCTTACCTTGAGAGAAGCTATGGTGAGTGATGAATAGGTCTTTTTTTATGACTGTCCATGTGAAGGTGACTATGACAGTCATAACAACATCATATAAAACCTTGAAAAACTCAAGTTTTTGTCAATACTATTTAGTTTAAAGTGTTTGGGGAAGTTTCCTTGGATTTTTGGAGTCCATAACAACAAGTTAAAGTAGTTTCAAACCCCTTATTTGCATTGAATTTGTTAAATCTCTATGATTGTCCTAAGGAAAGTGCAGCCACACTCTTAGTTTCATCTATCTAGACTAGTGAAGAATCATAAAAAAAAATTATTGCCTTTAGTTGCATGATTATATGGGATATTTTGCATGGTTCATAAGGTTCCCATTCTACTTTTTCATGATTTTATGTCTTAGTGAGAATGTACAAGGGCAATAAAATGACTTTCATATAGTGTTCTCAGTCCATTGTCTAGGAATAGTCATTTTCCTTGAAGAAGATTCATGCTTGGACCTTGGGAATACATTGAATACTAAAAAAGTTAGTTTTTAAATGTTGTGTAAGGTAAGAAGAGTCAAGAGTTATATTTCCATATTCCAAGTAGCAAAATTTAAAGGGTCATTTTGTTGACTATCCTCGAGGTCCTAATCATTGTCATTTAGAACAGTCTTAGGCCCTAATGAAAGTCTTGTTTGGAGGTAGGTTTTAGTAATTTTATAAGTCTCCCATATCATTTTATCACAATTTAGAAACCATATGTTGAATCCAATAGGTGATAAAAGACGGGGTTGATATTTTAATTTCACCTTACCTCCTAATTGAGAAGAGTACTCAAGATAGGTTTCCTTAACCTCCAAAGCCTATTTGCCCCTATCTCTGCATCACTCATGTACAAAAAGACACATGTATCTTGGACTTTGGACCTCCAACCTTACCATGAGAGAACAATATAGTAATGGAGGGATTATAACTTTAGAGTGACTTTAAATGCACTTACACACACCCTAATTTTGTTTGGTAACAACACCCTCTGACAGTTCATTGTGAAACTAGACTTACAAGGTCTCTACAAGATCATCCTCTATTTATCACCTTCAACACATAACATAACAATACTTATATGTTACTCAAAAATATGCAATTAGATTCAAAAAAACAAATACAATCCCCTTTAGGTGTTTACAAAACATGAGAAGATTTCAACATAGAAAGAAACTAATCCTAGTTGTGATGTACAAAGTTTTTAAATCTGTCAAGAAATAATCTTCAATAATAGAGATAAAAGCAATACACATTCCTGGGTATTCAAATGGAAAAGAATATTTTGGAACAATTACAATCTATTTCATCACCTTTTGCCATTTGGAGTCCCCATACAAGCCTCCAAACAAAACCATTCACAATGTTGGTCCATCCTCGACCAAAAGAGGATTTGCAGACCTTGGATACACCTACCTCAACTATTTTTAACCAATTTTTAAACCAATTCATCTTTGGGGAACAAACTTGCAACTTTTTCCAAAAAATTGCAATAGTTTCCATTGCGACTTTTGAGAAATTTTGAAAATTTGTACATTTTCCAATAAATTGAATCCCTATCAACCTAGAACTTCTTAAACATACTTTATTACAATTATTTCCCCAAAAAGGTCCATAGTTTCCTCAAAGTTGCCTCTGGAGGTTTTTGCACTTAGCGCACCTAAGGGACACTGTCGGTAGGGTATGGTGTCGAGCGTTCCAGGGTATTGGGAGCCAAAAATGGACCATTTCTTGGGTAAACTAGTTATATCAGATACATTGGTGGTGGTGGTTCATGCCCATGAAGAGTGGAAAGAGATTTGAGATTCCTTGCAACTTTGCATTGAATGCCTCTGACGGTTTTTACATAAACAAAAAACTCGTTGCCCTAAAAAATCCACTTGGAGTCTTAAAAATATAACATAGGCTATTTTAGAGGGGCCTCTTATAGACCTATAACTTTAGATGGTTCATACGCAGGTGCCCCGGATTGTGATAAATACCTGACAAATTTCATCACTTTTGTGCACTTAGGGCACCTAAGGGACACTGTCGATAGGATATGGCGTCGAGCATTCCAACGAGTGGGAAGCCAAAAATGGAGCATGAATTGGCTAAACAAGACCTACCAAACACATTTTTGGTTTTAGTTTGTGTCCACAAAGAATGGATAGAGATTTGGATTACCTTGCACCTTTCTATTGAACACCTCTGATAATTTTTGCATCAACAAAAAAAATTCTTCCCTAAAAAAACTACTTGGAGTCTTGAAAATATGAGATAGGGTATTATATAGGAGCCTCTCATGGTCCTAAAACTATATAATATTCATACATAGGTGCCTCACATTTAGAGAAAGAATCCAAAAAAGTTTGTCACTTTTGTGCACTTAGCACACCTAAGGGACACTACCGAGCATTCCAATGAGTGGGGAGAAAAAAATGGACCATGCCTTGGGTAAATAATCCCTACTAGATATGTATGTGGTGGTCATTCATTCCCATGAAGAATGGACAAATATTTGCGATACCTTGCACGTTTCCATTGAATGCCTCTAACAGTTTTTGCATCAACAGAAAAATCATTGCCCTGAAAAAACCACTTGGAGTATTGAGAATTGGAGATAGGCTATTGCAGAGGGGCCTCTCATAATCCTATAGATTTAGAAAAATCATACACAATTACTCTAGATTGATAGAAATACCCCAAAAAAGATCATCCCTTTTGTGCACTTAGTGCACCTAAGGGACATTGTTGATAAGGTATGGCACTGACCATTTTGGTGAGTGGGGAGCCAAAAATAGATCATGTCTTGGGTAAAATTTCCCAACCAAATGTATTGGTGGTGGCAGTTCATGCCCACGAAGAACTGAGAGAGATTTGGGCTACCTTGCAACTTTCCATTGAATACATTTGACAGTTTTTGCATCAATAGAAAAATTTCTACCCTAAAAAACCCACTTGGAGTCTTGAAAATATAAGATAGGCTATTTTAAAGGGGCCTCTTGTGGACCTATAGCTTTATACGATTCATACACAGGTGGCCTAGATTGAGAGAAATACCTCAACAAAGATCTCCATTTTTGTGCACTTAGGGCACCTAAGGAACATTGTCGGTAGGGTATGGTGTCAAGCGTTTCGGCTATTAGGGAGCCAAAAATGGACCATGTCTTGTATAAAATAGCCCTATCGAATGTGTTGTTGGTGGAAGTTCATGCCCACAAAGAATGAATAGAGATTTGGGATACCTTGCACCTTTCCAATGAATACCTCTAACAATTTTTGCATCAATAGAAAAAATGCTTCCCTAAAATAAATACTTCGAGACTTGAAAATATGAGATAGGCTATGGTATAGAGGCCTCTTTTAGTTCTACAACTTCAAATGGTTCATACATAGGTGTTTCGAATTGAGATAAATACACTGGAAAAGTTCATCACTTTTGTGCACTTAGCACACCTAAGGGACACTACTAGTAGGATATGGCGTCGAGCGTTCTGGCAAGTGGGGAGCCAAAAATGAACCATGAATTGGGTAAAAATTCCCTACCGGGTGCGTTGGTGGTGGCGATTTGTTCCCACGAATAATGGAAAAATATTTGGACTACCTTGCACCTTTCCATTGAATGCCTTGACAGTTTTTTACATCAACAGATAAATTTTTGCCTAAAAAAACCACTTGGAGTCTTGAAAATATGAGATAGAATATTGTAGAGGGGCCTTTCATGATCTTACAATTTTAGACAAATCATACGTAGGTGCTTCAGATTGAGATAAATACCCCGGCAAAGATCGTCACTTTTATGCACTTAGCGCACTTAAGGGACACTATTGGTAGGGTATGGCACCAATAGTTCCAGTGAATGTGGATCCAAAATGGACCATTCCTTGGGTAAACCTATCCCACTAGACATGTTGGTGGTGGTGGTTTATGCCCAAAAAGAACACACAACTTTGTAAGGCCATTGTGTCATTTTGTCACCTTTATGCCACCTAGGTTCTGAGTGGGTCAATTGTGGTCTATGTCTCCAAAGGTGCCCATATTTGGAATATTTGAGAATTAATAGGTTTATAGGGACTCATTTGGTTGAAAAATGAAAAAATTGTCAAAATTGCAAAAAAGTTATTATGACAACTTTTACAATTTTGTGCAAAAAGTTGCAACTTTGTTCCCCAATGACCAATTAGATTAAAAATTGGTTAAACCTAGTTAAGACATGTCTATCCAAGGTCTAAATATCCTCTTTGGGTTGAGGATGAATCATCATGGTGAATTTTTTTGTTTGGAAGGAGGAAAAGTTAATAAAATTCTAATTTTTGTAATGTGCTTATATTTTTTTGCTAGTCAGAAGTTTGTATTGGATTGGTATTGATTAATCTTGATCAAAAACCTGTATAGATCTTAAGAATGATGAGTTTTCTTCATTCTAGAAGTGGTTGGAGCTTCTGTCATGGAGGATGAATTTATTTTTAACAATTCTTTCAAAACAATCTTAAAACCCTCATGGTCAGGGGTTTGGTAACAAATTGGACAATTTCCCATACAATCCATCGTGCAAAAATTCTCTAACTCTGGGGTTTGATAGTCCATTGGATGCTCTAAATGTTGATGGTGATATTTAATTGGGATGTTGTGTCTATTGGTAGAAATTTTATATCTCTATGATGAAGAAATTATTCCAAGCCCAAGTGTCTAATGCTTGTGCAGTCCATGTGTTGGCACTGTCATATGAATGTTTTAGGTTTATGCTTTGAACCATTGTTCCATTTTTCCCTACTGTCTTACTGATCAATAGCATTGTGTCTTTGAGATCATGTTCTTTTATTCAATATTTGTAACCATACATGAAAAAAATGACCTTGGTCCTAGTTTTGTGTTAATCCTTGGGTCACCAAGTTGGACATTGTTCCAAGAAGACCTTGTGGGTGAGTTTTTTTATTGGAGCCTTATGGCTCTACATAAAATACACAAAGGTCTTGTAGGTGTGTCTTGAAAATGTTTATCAAATATTATTTTTGGGTTTTGTGTAAGAAGGTCAATTGTGTTATTCTATTTGTTTGAGCCTTGAGCCTCCACATCACTTAGGCTTCCTTTTGGAGGGTTACAATCCATTAGGTGCTCCTACACCAGTTGTAAACGACTATAAAAGGATTGTGACTTTCTATAAAGGTTCTGATAATGAAACATTGTGAATCTCTCATCGTGAAGATATAAATAGGAAACATGTTATTGAAAAACATCAAATATTATGGAAACATAACAAATATTTCCAAATACATAAAAAAATATTGAAACATAGTAATTGCAACACTTTGATAACAAAAAATTCACAATGATTTCATAAACATGAATGGTACATGTGTACCGCACATGACAAAAAAATAATATGAAAATGAACATGTTCTATATATATATATATATATATATATATATATATATATATATATATATATGAAATTCTTTTTTAAAAGTATGTATCTCCATATACAAATATGGCGTATATGTCAACTCGATCAAAGTTTTACAAAATGTGGCACATGTTGTTGAGCGTTGTTTTTACACAAGTCAATTGCTAGGATTTTGATATTCGATTTCCTCTCTTAAAAGAATAACAGAGTTATTTTCAAGGTTCTCTGTGGTCTTGGTACAACTTTCTTGGTAACTCAGTTAAAGATAAATGTGAATGTTCACAAGGAGGCCTTTGCTGGTACTTCAAGATGTCAAACTGCAAAACAACTTAAACACTTGTTTTTTGTATTTTTTTAATTATCAACGCACGTAACTTCTGAAGGGTGCAATTTTACACTTAAAACTAAAGATGATTCCAATTGCTTCAGATTTATGACAGAGAATTAAAAGAGTTGGGTGACAATAATAGAGTAAATTTTGCTAAAAATGAAATCCTAACAGACATAAACCATTGTTAGTCCTTCCTTGCAAATTCAAATGATGGAAATATTTGGAGGAACCCACTAGATATAAATCAAACCACGTCACAATTGTATACGCAATAGATGCAATCATTTGGAGAGAAGATATTTTCATGCATGCAAGATTTTCAAAATCTATTAAATTATGAAGTCACCAAGATGTGCACACACACGAGATGGATTTATCATTGAACCCAAAAGATTATCTTTCTCATACATTCGTCACAACAAGGTAGCTGAACAACAACAAACTCCAATTTAAAGAATCGTAGATTTGACAAACAATAAACACAGTTGGCTCTTTGAAAGGAATGAATAAGAAAACACACATTCTTTAATTTCACATAGATAGAAGAAAAGCATCACACCATGAATGAAGCACCAATTTTATATCTTTATTGCATCAAGAATCCAACCCTAATACATTGTATTGCTTACAATATATAAAGTTGTGATCTACAAACTATTAACTCGAAACTAGGGTTTTAGAAACTTCAAAAACAAAGAAAACAAATCTAAAACTAAAGCTTTCTAAATTAAACTGATACTAAAATACTTGCATGGATCCTTGATCCATTTACAATCATTTTTCCCATGAGATTAGGCTCAAACTCGTTAAGAAAAAAAAGGAAATGAGTTAGATTTCCATTGTTTGTAACTGGAGTCTTCTTCTTGATCTCTGAGTTCTCCCTTGGAATCTTCATTTTGGGTTCTCTTCATGGTGGGAACTGATAGAAGACCCTTAATTATTGGAAAATGAACTCCAGTTGTGCATACATCTAATCTGAAGTTCCATTTTCATGCAAAAAAATGTTCATGTCGGAATGGCCCTAGATTCGGACCTCGACCTTTGCCCTGAAATTTGCCAAGAGCGAATTTGACTATGGAACCAAAATTTGGGACCCCTAAAATTTCAAACTTTCGGAGGCCGAAAGGCCAAAAAATAGCCTTTGAAAAATGGCTAAGTATGGAAGAATTCTTCTCTCAAAAAATGGCTAAGTCTTGACTGAATAGTTTGTTTGGGAACACCTCTGGATAAATAGTTCACAATATATGTACTATTTTATGTACTTCCTCATAGTTTACTTCTTGTCTCTTCACCTTAGCAAGGCATCATTCTTACTTCTCTCTGAAAATGGTCAATTCAAAAGCGAAGAAATTGATCTCTTCTTCTTGTTCAAATATCCTTTGCATATCTTCCTTGAAATAGAAAAGTTGGTGTAGGCCCTCTTTGGTTCCAATTCTTGCTAGAATACCTTTGAATTATTGTATCACTTCTTTGGTCGGGCATATATGTTTCCTATCCTCATCTCGGTATAACTCTAAGTCAATACCTGTGAAAATGTTCTCTATTTGTTCCACCCATTCCATAATTTACTTATGCTTTTGATGCACCTTCTCCAAAAATTTCTCATGGAAATTTATGGATTTTCCCATACTTTTGGTCCAGGTACTAAAGTTGTCTATCTCTTCACGTTCATATATCTTGACCAAAATTTGGAAGTGCTACTTCTTGATTATCCTTAGATCCTGTAGAGCTTATCGCCATTGGGAAAATTTAGATTTTATTCCTCCGTCTCCTTCCATAAGATCAACAAAATTGGTGGCTTCCTTAAGTATAACCTTTAATGGCTAGAAGATATCCCTAATCACCTTCTCTCCCTATTGTTCAAAATAGTTCTTCCAATCAGCACTTGCCTGAATGAAATAATAGGTTACACCTATCGACAAGTCTAGAGTAACTTTCTTCTCTAGTACGGCCTGTAATGAGGCCTCTGGGAAATTTGGTTCAATGAGACCCATAATTTTATGGATGAATTTCTCTAGAGCCTCATTTTTATTTATCAGGGACTTGATAGTTTCTTCATCTTTGCTCATGAAACCTAGAGCATGTTTGAGTCCTAAAGTTGCCAGAGTCTCACTTCCTTCTCTTGTTGGTTCTCCCAGATCCACCTCTTCAAATGTATAGTCTTCTATGATCATTTGTGTTGATAGATGGAACTCCCACATGTGCCTTCCAGTGACCCTTAGTATCTTGAGTAACGTATGATATGGTTCTTGTCAGTATATTAGTCTCTATTTGATGGAAGGCTTGCCCTAAGAATGATATATATATATATGCCTTCTTCATCCTCTTCATCTATGTAAGTCCTTTTTTGGGGCTAAATCTCTTTAGTAAACCAATTTGTCTTACTAAAGGCGGTAACTAGCTCATACAGAGTGATGTGAAGGACTGAAGAAAATATTTTTTGGCTAGGGGTCACCTTCTCCTCTTTATCTGACTCTTCTTCATGTTCACTCTCTTCTCCACTCTCCTCCTCATTTACTTCTCCTTCCTCTCTCTCTTCCTCTCCCTTCTCTTCATCTCCCTTCTCTTCTTCCCTTGTGGCATCCTATTCATCTTTATCTTTTCCTTCATCCTTGGAGGAACTGATTGATATCTTTGTATTAAGACATGTCATAGATTCCAGTATAGTCTTAAGGGGAGGTGTAGCTTCTGTACTTACCGAGACTTGGGGAGTCAGGCTAGAGGAAGGCAGAGGAATAGGTGGTGGTGGAGTTGGCACTTGCACTACAGGTGGGGGAGTGGAAATGGAAGGGGGTGGAGTTGGTGTGGGAGTTGGGAGAGAGGGTGGTGGAGTAGGAATGGAAGGTGGTGGAGTTGGTGTTGCACTTTCCTAAGTTTTTTTCCCTTTGATTGGTGCTAGAATCCAATCTTGTGAGAGGCACATTTAGTACAGGGTTTGTGAATTGGTATGGAGGTGGAGTGGAGATAGCCCGAGAATTGATGGGCACATGTGCCTCTATGTTAATTCTTGCCTTGGAGTCGGGTGTATCTTGTTCTGGGTCTGCAAAACCTTCTAGGCCCTTGAAATACGACATGAGGAATTCATCTGAGCCAAGAGTATCCAAAGGATTATCATGCTCCTTTTGAGCCTCTTTCTTCTTCTCTGTGGTCTCCTTTTGCCTTAGAGGGGCTGCCCAAGATATTGTCCTTCTGAATAAGGGCACATCATCTAGTTTTGGTTCCTCTTGCAGAGTCTCTAATTGGGGAGAGGCAGAAGCTCTCTTTCTCTTATAAAACTTCTTTCTTTCTCCAATGGTAGTAGGAGATGAGATAGAAGTGGTAGGGCCTTCTCCTTGGGTGGCCTGTGATGGACCAACAAGAGGATCTATTTTATCGGTCATCTTGGTCCTTGGTGTCTTGTGCCTAGGGTTGGAACCATATTCCACTGCACGCTCATGCCCATTTATTGTTCCCAATTTTTGGGGTGGGGCCTTCTTAAATTGGGGCACTACGGGCCTCTCTCAGTGTTTCTTGTCTCCCTTCTTGGGTGGATCCAGTTGTTTTTTTATGGGAATAGGATCTATTTGATAAGGATTATTGATCCAAGCCATAGTTTCTTTGACTACATGCCTTTCTTTGAAGTCAATTTTGTCATTCTCTTCCTTGTCTATTTCCACATTCAACATAGGTATGTTGTATATTTTTTCATCATTAGAGCGGCTCCAGCACGTCATATGAATCTTTGTTAAAAACCTTGGGGGAAATATTAACCTCTAGGGTCACTTGTACTAATGCTAGGGACATCCTGCAGCAATCTCTGATTCTCACCTCATAGTCATCCACATAATTTATCCAATTATCTTCATTATTTGTCTCATTAATGTAGAATTTGCCAATGATATGGTTGTATGTACCTATGGGGTCAAATATGGCCAAGATGTGTGCATATGTATGGAGTGGGCACTCATCTCACTCAAAGGCTAATGATTTGCAATTTTTCATAACCTGGAGAGTGTAGGGGCCTATGGAAATAGGAAAATCCCTAGAATTCTTCTTCTTATGCTTGATATGTTTGTAGGCATCTGCGAGTTGACTGGCTATTTCCAAAGTGATTACCCAATTAGAAGGGTACCTGGGTAATTTCTTAGGACTCAGGTTAGATCCTACCACTCTAATGTATGTGAAAGTTTTGAATTGTATATAATATGCCCCTATGGCCCTTATTCTAGCAGCAGCTTCCTCTGATAATCTCTTTGCGTAGTCACCTTCTATGGATCTAATGACCGCAAAGATGAATGCATCATTCACTATCTGGTAATCCAAGCTATCCTTTGGCATTTTAGTTCTTCTTATCAACTATGGATAGATGGTGAAGGTCCATGCATTTTGTTGACCAAAGGCTCCCTATTTTGTAAGCCCTAGATAGTCTTCTCGGGTGGCCAGTAGGTACACCATGTATGAAGTCATGTAAAACTTGAGATTGTGTTTTACAGTAGTCAGTTGATCATCCAGATGGTGGCCCAATCAAATCTGGCCTTGCATCCCTTTATCTTTTCTATTAGCAGGATCATTCAGTTCTCATGTTGGATAGACTGAGGTAGTCCATATGCTCAGCTTATCATTATGACTGCCGCTTATATGCCCTCATTCAATTACCCTCTCCTTAGGTCTATTTTATCCACCTTATTCTTCAGGAGAGGCTAAAGAAGGTAGCCTTGATCTATAATTTCATAAGCCTCTTGGGTCTTGTTTCCAAACCAAATCAAGCCCTTCTCTATAGAGAAGTCATAGAACTTATCAACACCTTTCTGAAGATGGAAGACATCTTCAATGTTGTCTGGCCTTGGGTCATCAACCACCTATCCTTCTCTATTTTTAACCACCCTCTCCTTTGGTGTGTAGTGGTTGTCCAATGTCATGATGATCTCAGAGGAAAGGACCGAGATTGGGTGTGCTGCTACATTGACTAGGCTTGACAAGACTAGGGAGGTGCAATATTCAGTTCTCCTTGCTGGTTGGAAACACCTTACCAAGAATTCATTCTAGTCCACATTCCCTATGTCTGTATTTGTGATATCTTGGTGTCAATTGCCAATCTTGGAAGGGGGATGATATCCTTTAAACAAGTACTTCATTGGTGATCCTATTCACTTTTCAGGCATTTCTACAAGGAAACATGCAAACATAAATATCTTATTGAAGAAACTACCAAAGCAGAATAGAAATAGAGACTACAACCAAGAAATCCAGAAGTAGATGGCTCTTAAGTAGGTAGAAATGAAACTTCATAACACTTTTTGGCCTTTCAGACTTTCATATTTTGAAGACAAGATCGGGGTGCGAAGGGCCAAAAATTGATGGATGAGGTCCTAGAGAAGCAAGTATTTTTGGACTTGCGGGGTGCAAAAACTGTGGGGAAATTCTAGGTGCGAAAGCCCAAAATATGTTAAACTTGCGGGGCTGATGAAATGGATCTCATCTTTTCAGTTTGCAAAGGTCTGAAGAAAACTTCATAGTGTGAAATGCCAAAATTTTTGGGAGGGGGCAACCTTGTCTTCGGTATTTCAGAGTTTCGATGTTATTTGATTGCACGAAACTCTGAAAGTCTAAAAGTGCAATCCCGCAGTTAGTGAAATTTTTCTTCTAGCATGGGGGTCTATTTTTGGCCTTTTGGAGGCTAAAAACCTATAACTTAGCCATGACACAAAAAGATAACCTAACCCTAAAACCAAAAGGGTGAAAAATAACAAAAAACAAAAAATAGAGGCCATGAACTAACCAAAGGTCCAAGGGCACAAACCCTAGAGACCTAGGAGGGAGAACAAGCGGCCAAAAATAACAGCAAAGCATATGAAAAAAAACTAAAAAAACTAACCGTAAAACCAAAACGTGAAAGGAAGAAAGGAAGGGAACAGACCAAGAAACCTTACCTAAAAAGGTGTGAGGACAAGGTCAAAGATCCTAAAAGCTTTAATTGTAGCTTTGTTATCGAACCACCACTTAACAATGTTCTGGTGCTCTGACACATGCTCCAGGGCCAAAGTTCTTTTCTCCTCTAGGTTGAGGAGGTTCATGATTCAAACCTGTACTCGATCTTTTCCTCCTACATATTGGTCCATAAATCTCAAGATTGGCATTTTCAAGTTCATAAGGAAGACTGGTTGCAGGCCATAGACCAATTGGTATCGAGATATCCCCAAGGAATTCTTAATCCTCACTCGACCAGTCCACAAAGCGTATTTCAGTTGTGTGTGCCAAACCCGGTGGTTGTCATCTAGGAGGTGTTTAATCATTGTCGTCAGGTTCTTTTTTGTGGACTCCGCTACGCCATTGCCTAGTGGATAGTAATTAGAAGAAAAATTGAGGATTACCTAATTTTCAAAGGCCCATTGCATGATTGAGGCAGATGAAAAAGAGAGAGCATTGTCACATACCAAATAGAATGACATCCCAAACTTGGTTACCACTTCCGTGGTGCAATTCTTTAGTCCCTGGGCCTCCCTCCAGCATGTTTAGTAATTGGTAGCCGTAAGAATGAACTTATGACTTGCAAACAAAGGGGGATTAATCATTCCAACAAAATCCAAGCCCAACTGGGCAAATGGACGTACCTCATATACTGGCTATAAAGGCATTGCCAGAATTTTCTCTCAAGTTGCACTTATCTAGAAAGTGTGGCATGATCTTATGCATTCGCTGGTGTCTTTGAACAATGTTTTCCAAACATACCCTGCTCTCAAGATTTTGTGGTAAGTTGCTTCAGCTGACCCGTGTCCTGTCCCGTATTTTTCATAGAAATCTTCTAGGACTTATTTCACTTTGAGTCACTCTAGGCGTCTCAGGTACAAACCTTCATAATTACATTTATAGCTGACCATTCTTCGGAATGTAGGAGTTACTTTTAATTTTCAAATCCCTTCTTTGTGAGATATTCATCCCCTCTGGGCAGCTGTTTTGTAGTAGGTAATAGACAACATCTTGATACCATATATCTGTGATCACACCCTAATCAGTGTAAGTTTGGCATATTAGACCCTCTTCTACTTTAGAGATCGGCTTTGTCACACCTTGGCCTCTTACTATTTTCATTGGTTGGATCTCAAGGTCAAATTCTTGTAGGTTCACCATCCACTTTCCCCTTCGCTCTCTCATCTCATTCTGCATCAACAAATATTTCATGACCACGTTGAGGACTATCCCAAAGACTTTTCTCCTTAGGATGTAGTGCTAGAATTTCTTCACTGCTTTGACTAAAGAAAAAGATTATTTGTCTAGGTTGGGGTACCTAACTTTGGCATTCTTAAGGTGGCAACTCATGAAGGCTATCAGTCTCTCATTTTCCCCATCCTTTTGAGTGAGGATGTCTACGCAGGAGTGCCTAACACAAAATAATATACTTTGAAAGGGATAGTGTAATCTAGATTGACAAGGACAAGGGTCATACAAATTGCATTCTTGATCTCCTCAAATGAATTTCTCACTGAGGGAGTCCACTCAATTTTAGCATCTTTCTTTAGCATGTCATTGAGTGGCTTTACTATCTCAGCAAAACTGCTAATGAACTTCCTCACAAAGTTAATCTTCCCAAAGAAGGATTTCAACTCCTTGTGGTTGTGAGGCAGTGTCAGCTTGAGAATGGCTTGGACCCATTTGGGGTAATTTACTATCCCTATTTCTGAAATTATGTGCCCTAGAAACTTGCCTTTTGTGACCCCAAATACGCATTTCTTGGGATTGAGGGAAATCTCATACTTCCTGCATCTTTGAAGGAATTTTCTTAGATCACTTATATGCTCATTTCATTGTTTTGAAAAAATTGTCAGGTTGTCCATATAGATGATGATACACTTTCCAACTAGCCCCTTTAAAGCAGTTTCCATTGCTCTTTGGAAAGTATCCCTGACATTGATTAAACTGAAGGGCATCCGTCGATAGGCAAATGTCCCCCATTTGGTGGTGAATGTCATCTTTATCTTGTCTTCCTCTTGTATTATTACTTGATTGTAACTTGAATAACCATCCAGGAAGGACATCATTTTACTACTTGTAGTACTTTGTCGAGAGAAGGGAGTGGGTAGTTGTCTTTCTGAGAGGCTTTGTTTAGATATTGGAAATCCACGCACAATCTAATATCACTAGTCTTCTTTCGCATGGGTACCAAGTTTGCTACCCATGTGGAGTGTCAAATTGGGAATATGATCCTTGTATCCAACAGCTTCTATACTTCCTTTTGTATTAGGGGCTCCATAGTAGGGTTCACGGGACGTTGACACTGTCAGGACGGTTTGGAGTCTAGTTTCAACGAAATAGTGTGCACTGTGACCGAGGTGTCATATGTTTTTAGTTCCTCATAACTCCAGACTATGAAATATCAATATTTAGTAAAGATTTGAACCATCCTCTCCTTCTCTTCTTTGGTACATACTTTCCTGATGTGGACCTCTCTTGGCTCATCTTTCTTGCCAAGGTTGTATTTTTTGTATTCTTTACCATCATGTGGCATGTTTGGGCATCTTCTCATAGCAGTCCCGTCACTGTCAAAAATTCTTTCTAGTTCCACCATTCCTTTTGGTATGGAATTGGTCCTCACGTTTATGATGCCTTGATCATCCGGGACCTCCTGACTAACTTCTTCTTCTGCCTCTTCCTTCCCTTCATCTATAATCTGATTTTCGAACACACCTACACACATGATGAACTCAAGGAGGTGTTGGTCATCTTGAAAGACTTGGAAATTAGTGATGTTATTTGGGATAGTTGGGGCTGCAATATTGAGTTTAACTAAGAACTTCTTTAGTTTATATTTCTCCATCGGGTGTAATGAACTAACAGATACAGTTAGGCCATCAATGATGACATTTTTTCTTTGTGGGATAGATTTGATGTTGAATGCCTCGAAGTCTTTGATCAAGTCCCATGCCCTGTTTCGGTAGGATGAGAGTCTCTTATTGTTGCAATAATATTGACTATGGATTTTTTTGACGATTAGTTGTGAGTCTCCTTCTACTGTCAAGGCTTTTATTCCCTTCTCATGAGCCAGGAGGAGTCCACGAACCAACGCTTTGTATCTTGCAACATTGTTAGTGCATAGAAATTGTAACTGATAAGAAGCATAGAAAGACTTATCTCTTGGATTTATTAGTTTAATCTCTACACCTTCTTCTTGTTTACACTTGGACCCATCAAAATGTAATTTTCATATTTAGTACTATTTTGTGGGGTTTGACTTGGTTTAGACATTTCCTAGGAATCCCCTCATTTTGAGCTTTTGCTTCTTTCCCCCATCACTATCTGAGGAATTTAACTCTTCTTTCCTTAACCCCTAAATATTTTTGAGGTCTAGGGATTTAACACTTTCACCTTCCTGGTCTTCCTATAACTTTCTATGGGGTGGATACACACTGTCATCTAAAGTGCTCTAGGCGCTGAATACGTTCAAGGTAGGGCTCTTGTCATCTGAATTTGACCCACTATCTTGACTCTGGGTTGGAGTGTCTAGATTAATGGGGATATTTTCCTTTGGCATGGTGTCACCTTCCTTTTCTACCTCAAGGCTTTCCTTTTCTATATCAGGTCTTCCTAGGATTTTGATTGGTGAGGAAATTTGAGTTAACACTCGCGACAACACATCTTGGCAACTAGGGCATGTGAATTATGAATAACTTACTTGGTGCAACAGGAAGTACCCTGGCAATAGGAGGATGTTAGGGTATGCATCCCTCCCTAGGTGTTGTAGGCTCATTTTCATGTTGCTAATAAAGTTTTAAAAGATGTCATTGTTGATGTTGAATTCTTGTAGGCCTTGTACGAGACTATGATCTTGTTCTTCAACTTCTTTAATTTGGAACATGAGAATTTCATCCATCCGATAGGTACCCAGTTCAGTCTATGTGAATAGAACTTCATTAGGAGCATTATAGCCTATGATCACCCTCTTTATCTTAGTCTCAACATCGATCTTGATCTGATTGTTCAATCCCTTCCATGGTAACCACAATTGGGTGAAATCAGTGGACAACCATCCCCTCAAGAATTTGGTCCATTCTTGACTCAACAACATCCCACAAGTCTCAGGGATATATACTATGTGCACATTGATGTATTCTTGTATCCTTGGGTCAACAACCAGTTGGATGTGCACATCATTAAGTATGCCAATTACCATGCCTTCTATTTTTTCAAGCTGGATCACAACTTTGTTTGTTGTTTGCAGAACCATCCCAAGTTTTTGACAGATGGATAAGGGCATGACGTTACATGAAGCTCCTAAATCAATCAAACAGTTGTGTAAGTTTTTTCTGACCATTTGCAGATTAAGTAGGAATGGTGGTACCTCTATCTTGTCTTTGAACATCATTGGGAAAGCTTCAGAAGTGTTGAGATTAGATGTGGTGGTCTTTGCACAGCTGGATGTTGTACCTTGTTTTGAATGGTTCATAGATTTTAGGAGTGATTCTCTCTAAGAAGGGTAGCCTTGAAGCATTTCGAACATAGATATGTTCACCTTTGTTTTCTTCAATTATTTGACCACACTATATTTTTCAGTTGATCAAGCTGGACTTTTGTAACTCGCAAACATGTTTGGTGGAGATGATGTGGGAGCACTCGAACCTCTAGGCGGTGTAGGGTTGTTTCTTTCTTAGGGATGTGGTGGAGTTGGGTTTTTTCCCAAAGGTATTCCATCAGTCAGAGGTTCCTTTTGGCTCCTCATAGTGTACAAACTCCAATGATCATTTTGAAAGGCATGAACCTCGAATTATTCAGGCTCTTTCTCCTTTTGGAATGGGAACATGAACTCTTCTTCTCCATTATAGGTGTTTGAACTTTCCCCATTTCTATACTCATAAGAATAAACCATCATGGTGTTAAACTGAATAGGTGGCTCCTTCAGGTTTTGAGGTTATTTATTGTAGGGGTTTCTTCCATGTCCATCATTGTCTTGCTATGGATTTGGAACCTCGACAAAATTTGCCTCAACGGCCTCATAAATGTTAGCATTATCCGCAAGTATGCTATCGTTGTTAGGTTGAGTTTTACGTGGTCTATTGGGCCTTTTCTTCCCAAATGGCTTATCCTATGAATTTTTGGTATTTTTGTAGGTATTGAAACTCTGATTTTCATTGTGGGGTTAAGAATTCAGAGCAGCAGGCATCCGTTGGTATCCACTTTGGTTTTGGGAAGGATTCAACTTCATTCAAGTGAGCTCATTGGTGATTTGGGGCAGGGTTTTCTTTACAGCATCCAACTTGGAGACTAGTTGAACATCAAGTTCAGTTTGGGACACAAACCTTTGCTCCAAGAAAGTTATCTTATGAGCCTCGTAACCTAGATAATTGATGGACGGTGGTGGGGTCACGAATTTTTGTACCAGAATTGAGTTGAACAAAGGCATGTGGGTGGCCAGAGCTTGATTTCTTATTGGAAATTGATGCAGAGCAGCGATGTTACCAGCGGTAGGCATGGCCCCAAAGTTCCCTTCTCGTAGATCAATTTGTTGTGTAAATATTATGACCTTGTTGTACACCTTTTCCATTCTGTCCATATCCACGGGGGGAACTCTTCTTATAAAAATTGAAGGGAAGAAATCCAGGGCTTTAAGGTAAACTTGTATGACAATTGCCTCTGGTATAGTGTAAGGAGCTTCCAATTTTTTATGCATCTTATGGAAACGATGATTGAGCATAGAAATGGGCTCCTTGGGGTCTTTCCTTGTTGTTATGAATTGGTGATGTGTTGTAGCAGGGTCCACATAAAACTTAAACTAGTTAAGAAATTTGGTCTCAAATTCGGGCCATGCAGATATAGATCCTCATGGTAAGTTCAAGTACCATTATTATGAAAACTCCCCCAAAGTGTATGGGAATAGGCGGCAGACAATATCTTGGTGGGCAATCTCCTTGTGGTTACAAATTTCTTTGAAGGCATGGATGTGCTCTTATGTTGTCCTTGATTCCCCATCTATAAAATGTTTGCAAAACTTCGCTGGCTGTTTGGGCGATTCATGGGGCTTCGCAAGGAAGTTTAATGGAGAGCTTTATGCATTAGCAAAGAAGGCCATCAGATGAGGCTCTTTTAAATTCTGATTTTACAAGTTCTGATTTTGGTTTACATCTACGAGGACAGTCGGGACAACGATGTGTGATTGTTGTCCAAGAAGATTCTAGGACTCAGTGTGATGGTGAGAGGGGTTCTCTCTTAAATTTCTTTTGTCACTGTGAGCTCTGCGGTGGTGATTGATTTCAAGGAACTCACCTCTTTCTAAAGATGATCTAAGCACTCGCTCGAACCATTTTGGAGATAAATATCCAATATTATCCATATTTTCATTCTTTTCGCCCTCTTTATAGCACCACTTCTGTTGAGCGTTGTTTTTACACAAGTCAATTTCTAGGATTGTGATATTTAATTTCCTCTCTTGAAAGAATAACATAGTTATTCCCAAGGTTCTCTGTGGTCATGGTACAACCTTCTTGGTAAACTAGTTGAAGATAAATGTGAATATTCATAAGCAGGCCTTTGCTGGTACTTCAAGATGTCAAAATGCAAAACAACTTAAATACCTATTTTTGTATTTCTTCAATTATCAACGCACATAACTTCCTAAGGGTATAAGTTTACGCTTAAAACTAAAGATGGTTCCAATTGCTTCAAAATTATGACAGAGAATTAAAAGAGTTGGGCGACAAGAATAAAGTAAATTTTGTTGAAAATGAAATATTAACAGACATAAACCATTGTTAGTCTTTCCTTGCAAATTTGAATGATGGAAATATCTAGAGTAACCCACTAGATATAAATCAGACCATGTCACAATTGTATACCCAATAGATGCAATCATTTGGAGAGAAAATGTTTTTATGCATGCAAGATTTTCAAAATCTATCAAATCATGAAGTCACCAAGATGTGCACACACACGAGACAGATTTATCATTGAACCCAAAAGATGATCTTTCCCACACATTCATCACAACAAGGTAGATGAACAAGAACAAACTCCAATTTAAAGAATCGTAGATTTGAGAAACAATAAACACAGTTGGCTCTTTGAAAGGAATGAATAATAAAACACACATTCATTAATTTTTCATAGAAAGAAGAAAACCATCACACCATGAATGAAGCACCAATTGTAGATCTTTATTGCATCAAGAATCTGACCCTAATACATTGTTTTTCTTACAACATATAGAGTTGTGATCTACAAACTCTTAACCCGAAACTAGGGTTTCAAAGACTTCAAAAACAAAGAAAACAAATCTAAAACTAAATCTTGCTAATGAAAACTACTCTTAAACTGATACTAAACTACTTGCATTAATCTTTGATATATTTACAATCAGTTTTCCCATGATATTAGGGTCAAACTCGTTAAGAAAAAAAAAGACGAGTTGGAGTTCCATTATTTGAAACTCGAGCCTTCTTCTTAATCTTTGAGTTCTCCCTTGGAATCTTCATCTAGAGTTCTCTTCATGGTGGGAACTGGTAGAAGACCCTTAATTATTGCAAAACAAACTCTAGTTGTGCATCCATATGATCTGAAGTTCCATTTTCATGCAAAAAAGTGTTCATGCTGGAATGGCCCAGGATTTGGACCCCGACCTTTGCCCCAAAATTAGCCAAGTGAAAATTTGACTAAGTACGGAACCAAAATTTTGGAACCCCAAAATTTTAGACTTTCGAGGGCCGAAAGGCTGAAAAAACTAGCCTTTAAAAAATGGCTAAGTATGGAAGAATTCTTCTCTCAAAAAATGGCTAAGTCTGGACTGAATATTTAGCTTGAGAACACCTATGGATGAAAAGTTTGAAATCTATGTACTATTTCCTATACTTCCTCAAATTTTACTTCTTTTCTCTTCACCTTAGCAAGGCGTCATTTTTTCTTCTCTCTAAAAATAGTCAATTCAGAAGTGAAGAACTTGATCTCTTCTTCGTGTTCAAACATCCTTTGCATATCTTCCTTGAAATAAAAAAGTTGGTGTAGGCCCTCTTTGGTGCCAACTCCTACTATAATACCTTTGAATTTTTGTATCACTTCTTTGGTCGGGCATATAAGTTTCCTATCCTCATCTCGGTATAACTCTAAGTCAATACCTATGAAAAAGTTCTCTATTTCTTCCACCCATTCTATAATTTCCTTATGCTTTCGATGCACCTTATCCAAACATTTCTCATGGACCTTTATGGACTTTTCCATACTTTTGGTCCAGGTACTAAAGTTTTCTATCTCTTCACCTTCATATATCTTGACCAAAATTTGGAATTGTTGCTTCTTGATTATCCTTAGATCCTGTAGAGCTGATCGCCACTCCATCTCCTTCCATAAGATCCACCAAATTGGTGGCTTCCTTAAGTATAACCCTAAATGGATGGAAGATATCCCTAATCACCTTCTCTCCCCATTTTTTAAAATTGTTCTTCCAATCAACACTTGCCTAAATGAAAGAATGGGTTACACCTGCTGGCAAGTCTAGAGTAACTTTCTTCTCTATTACGGCCTATAATGAGGCCTCTAGGAAATTTGGGTCAATGAGACCCACAATTTTATAGATGAATTTCTTCAGAGCCGCATTCTGCTATGTCAGGGACTTGATAGTTTCTTCATCTTTGCTCATGAAACCTAGAGCATGTTTGAGTCCTAAAGCTGTTAGAGTCTTACTTCTCTTGTTGGTTCTCCTAGATCCATCTCTTCAAATATATATTTTTTTGGGGTCATCTGCACTGATATAGGGAACTCCCACATGTGCCTTCCAATGACCCTTAGTATCTTGAGTAATGTATGATATGGTTCTTTTTGGTATATTAGTCTCCATTTGATGGAAGGCTTGCCCTAAGAATGACATATTTGTGCCTTCTTCATCCTCTTCATCTGTGTAAGTCCTTTCTTGGGGCTGAATCTCTTTAGTAAACCAAGTGGGATTACTATAGGTGGTAACTGGCTCATATGGGGTGATGTGAAGGAATGAAGCAAAGATTTTTTGGCTAGGGATCACCTTCTCCTCTTTATCTGACTCTTCTTCATAATCAATCTCTTCTCCCCTCTTCTCCTCATTTACTTCTCCTTCCTCTCTCTCTTCCTCTCCCTTCTCTTTATCTCCCTTCTCTTCTTCCCTTGTGGCATCCTGTTCATCTTTATCTTTGCCTTCATCCTCAGAGAAACTGATTGATATCTTTGTATTAAGACCTGACATAGATTCTTGACCTCAGGGCAGACAACATTAAAGATGTCTTCCATCTTCAGAAAGGCGTTGATGTTCTATGACTTCTCTATAGAGAAGGGCTTGAGGTGGTTCAGAAAGAAGACCCAAGAGGCTTATGAAATTGCAAATCAAGGCTACATCTTGCAGCCTCTCCCGAATAATAAGCTAGATAAAATAGACCTAAGGAGGGGATACTTGAAGGATGGAATCCAAGTAGAAGTCATAATGATAAGCCAAGTATATGGACTACCTAAGTCCATCCAAATCGAGTACTGGATGATACTGCTAATAGAAAATATAAAGGGACGCAAGGCTATATTTGATTAGGCCACCATCCTAAGCAACAATCTGGATGAGAAACTGACTACTGTAAAATACAATCCCAACTTTTACATGACTTCATACATGGTGTACCTACTGGCCACTCGAGAAGACTATCCAGGGCTTACAAAATGGGGAGCCTTTTTTCAACAAAATGCATGGCCCTTCATCATCTATCCATAGTTGATAAGAAGAACTAAAATGCCCGATGATAGCCCAGATAATCAGATAGTGAATAATGCATTCATCTTTGCAGTCATTAGATCCATAGAAGATGACTACACAAAGAGATTATCAGAGGAATTTGCTACTAGAATAAGGGCCATAGGGGTATATTTTATATAATTCAAAACTTTCACATACATCAGAGTTGCAGGATCTACCCTGAGTCCCAAGAAATTACCAAGGTACCCTTCTGCTTGGGTAATCACTTTGTAAATAGTCAAGAAGCTCACAGATGCCTATGAACATATCAAGTATAAGAAGAAGTATTGCTAGTATTTTCCCATTTCCATATGCCCCTACACTCTCCAAGATATGAAAATTTTCAAATCATCAGCCTTTGAGTGGGATGAGTGCCCACTCCATACATATGCACAGATTTGGGCCAGATTTGACCCCATAGGTACATACAACCATATCATTGGCAAATTCTACATCCACAAGCCACATATTGAAGATCATTAGATAAATTATGTGGATGACTACGAGGTGAGAATTAGAGATTACTGTGAAATGTCCCTCACATTAGCACAAGCAACCCTAGAGGTCAATATTTCCCCTAAGGTTTGGAACAAATATTTAGATGATGTACTGGATCCACTCTATAATGATGACAAAATATACAACAGACCTATCTTGAATGCGGAAAAAGACAAGGAAGAGAATGACAACATTGACTTCAAAGCAAGGTGTGTAGTCAAAGAAATTATGGTCTGGATCAACAAGCCTTATCAAATGGATCCTATTCCCATAAAAACACAACTGGATCCACCCAAGAAGGTAGATAAGAAACACTGAGAGAGGTTTGTAGTGCCCCAATTTAAGAAGGCCTTGACTGATTAGTATTATACCCTCTGCAATTAAGGATTGGACATCCTCCGTATAGTGACTTTGCAATAACCAACGCCAACTATCATACTAAGAAAATCATACTAAAATCACTTAAATTATCAACCAGGGAACGTAAACTTGAAATGGCATCGGCAAAGTATATGCTCTAGTCCACTCTAGGAGTCATCACCATTTAAGGAATGGAAAATACTGAAAGTAATTCTAAACTAGGAAATGGAATTAACAGTTTAATCTCAAGATATAAGAATGTGTTGTAATAGTAAACTACCTCTTTTGTGCAGGAACAACCAACATTGCTATTACCAGTGGCTGTAGGAGAAACAAAGTCCTAAATGCTTCAAATGACTTACAACTATTTCCTACTGAACTATAAACTTAGTTCACCTTCCGCGTGGGCCCCCATGAAAGAGTGAATGAACAAGAACTCAGAAACTAAGAATTGAAGATTTCATTTATTCATTCATACAACAAAGATACATCAATGCAGAAAAAACAAGATTGTATTTCTTTCTCACTGGATTACATAAAGGATTCCCGTAATACTAACTAACTAAGGAATTAGAGCTTCCATCTTATTTAACAAAAACTTCTAAAACAGAACTCCTAGAAACTAGGATCCCCCAACATTAGGGATATGGAAACCATTAAGATACATGATCAACATTATTGAAGGTAGGAACAAACTACATTTAACTACACACAAATCCAGGAATGTGCCACTGCTAGATTTACTCCATCGTGGTTGTTATTCAGTATTGACCTCGTCCGTAATAGAAAACCGCGATCACCCGCGAGTAGTGGAGTCATCATGAGCCCCGCAATAGCTAGTCTCCTAAAGGCTCACTCTATTCTTTAATGTTTATTTCTTCTTTACCCGTGGATCCACCATGTCCTAAAAAAGATTAGCATGCATACGTGTCCAAGAAAAAAATCCATAATAAGTTCCTTCACTATCTTGCTCTCATCACATGGCTACAAGAAAAACCACCCGACTTAAAGTAGGGCAAAAAGATAACAAATTTAGTTTCACATAACCATGCAACATATAGATAGCACATTTATAAACTTAAAAACTTCCACACACATTCACATACATATGTATATAGCAGTTCTGAGATATAAGTATAACAGTCTGAAAAAGTATTATGAAAGCTTATGAAGTTCTCAAAATCTAGTCATAAAAGCACATGAAACTATAAGCTAAATAGGCCTTATATTACCCTCATCATTTCCCCCCAACTTTGTCTTTTGTTGGTCCTCCAGCAAATAGATAATTATTCAACCTTGCCTGCATTCTGAGATCCGCAACTGCACTCTGTCCAATACCTCATTTTACAAAGATCCAGTAAAATCCTTTGGTGTCCCTGTGTGACTCCCACTTCTTTACTTCCCCTGTCATGTCATAGTCCTCTAGATTTTCTGAATTGGCTAACAGAGGGGAAAGAAGCAAGGGTGGCTGGAATGTAAGTGGCATCCAGTAGCTCTTCCTTTCCCTACCTAATGAGACATACCAAGGAGCACGCATATTTGCCATTGTGAAATTAAGGGGTGAATGTGGCTCTTTATTTCTCAAGTCCCTGGTCATGTTCACCCAGCGCCATTGAATTGATCTTTTTGCCTTAGGTAACTCAGTCTCAACCACCCAATTATACTCATCGAAGGCTGCCTCCCTAAGGGGATCAATGATTTTGCTTCTTGACTTTGACTGGGCTAATTTCATCCATTCATAGTAATAGGGCTTGGGGTTCTTGGCTTCAGGCCATAGGTCTAGAGGAATTTTTTCTTCTAACTCTCTGTAGGCTTTGGCTTGGGATTCCCTACTGATCTCATTCTGTATCCATGACATACGTGCCCTTAAATGGATATCCCCAACATACGACAGAGGATCCCAATTCCTATTATTGGGTACAACTA
Organism: Thuja plicata; assembly: GCA_018584345.1. Lineage (NCBI taxonomy): Eukaryota > Viridiplantae > Streptophyta > Pinopsida > Cupressales > Cupressaceae > Thuja > Thuja plicata. The sequence continues at coordinate 66,773 of MU223043.1, read as the reverse complement.
GGTTGTATAGGAAGAGTTCACATAACAGATTTTGAATGGCTGTAGGAGAATTATGAAAGGATCGAAAGAACTCAAGGGGCTCATTAAATAATGGAGACTTATCGCTTATTATGCTATTCAACTAATAATCTAGCAACTATTCTTTTAGAAAAATAGCATAAATAAGAGAGGGAGACCTACAGCTCATTAGATCAGGGATAACTGATGTTACCTTAATTATTTTCTCTTGAAGTTGTTCTACCTCCTCTTTTTCCACAAGTTCTTGATAAGTATGATCAATAACTTGTTGTAATGCATTCTTCTATCATCTCCATTGTTCCCTTTCCATTACTAATTGATTTAATAGTCAAAAGATAACAGAGAACAGAGTCACATGTAAGAAATATCTGACAAAGTACCTTCATTAGGGTTTTCACCTGTTGCTTGCATGTCAGCTGAACTTTCATTTCTTGTAGGTGCATCCTCTAAGGGTTTTGGATAGATTATGATGGCCCGCTTGAATTTATTACATTGTTGGGAAGTGGTGGCCAATGCGTCCAATCCTTGGTTCAAAACCTGCTCAACCACCTTATTGACAAAGCTCATATCAATACCAGGGTTTTCTTCAAACAAACTCCTCTCTATTATTGTAGGAGGTGAATCTGGCAGACCTTCTTCATTAGCAAAGTATTCCCCTAAAATGTCATCATCATTCGATTCAATGAGATCATCAATAATTTGGAGTCCATGGGAAGATGAACCCCTCCTTTAGAATCTGTAAGATTGTTCATCGAAGCCAAAATCATCTTTGATTGTTATACATTCTGCGTCCATTCTGACTTCAGGGGATGTTTATTCTCAGCTACAAGAAACTCACTAGGCAACTCTTGCTGACTATCTTTTAGCTCTTCTCTTCTTGTCTCCTCTGCCTCAAGGATGTCAAGACCAACGAATGACCCTGTTGGGCATGCATCTATGGACATACTCTTCTTCTACCTACAACTTCTTCTTAAATGGGTTTCCTCCTTTTTATCAGCAATCTTTTGCTTCTTAGAAGAGGTTTGAGCTACATGTTCCTATTTCTTGGTGCATTTATAAGAACCAGAGTCAGCTTGTTTCCCTTTCTCCCTTCCATCTCTTGTAGGAGTTGTGGTTTCATTGGATGGGGAGGAGACCTTTTCTTTAGAATCTTTCTTCTTAGAGATTTTTCATTTTGCCCTTACTCTGGGATGAGCCATATGCAGGAGTTTCAGGAGGACACCTAGGGTTTCTAGACCTAGGCTTCCTTACTGAAGAAGACCCTGATCCCAATTCCTCAATAACCTTTAAAAATACCTATTCAATTTGGACCCTCCTTCCAACCCTACTCCTTAAAGGACTTAGGGTTTCCTTCTCAAACTCTCCTAACAGAAAATCCTCCCATATCATGTGGGAATGTGCTCTCAATGCTTTTTTAACAATTAATTTAATCAAACAATGATGGGAGACAATATCCAGCTTACCTTCTTGTACCAATGAATCCCTTTTCTTCAAGATGTTGAATAGTAAATTGGGTACATTTATGGGCTGGTTATCGTGTCGTAGACAGCTCAAGAATTTGAAATGAATAGCATGCAAGTAGGCTTGACGACCTTCACAAGTGAAATATTTTATGATGAATACTGCACACTGCTTATAAGGTTCAGGCAGAGACATCCTGTTGGTACCCTATTTCTTGTCAATTTCCAATGGTGGGTCTGAATACAGAGTGAATTGTGCCCTTGCGATTGCCAAGTCAAAACTTTCTAAAAACTCTTCTCCTTCCTATGGTAACCCCATTACCTCTGCTATGACTGTTTGTGAAAATGACACCCTCAATCCTTTGACAGTAGTCACTCCATCATGCAGCATGTTTAAAAACTGAAATGCTACCTCTCCATCCCAGCTGGTAAGCTTAAGAATGTAATCAAGCCAACCCTTGGCTTGGAATAGTGGCATACATGCCTGACTATTTAGCAAAAGATCATGAACCGTTGGTTCACATCGATTTAAATCACCACCCATTCCATAGAGTATGAAGGACACAAAAATAGTTGCCAAGATTATACAAAAAATTTACCAAGAAAATTGCACAGAAGGTAAAAAAATACAAAGTTGTAGGTTTTGCAAAGATGGAATGTTCTAGAGTTTCAAGTTTTCTAAGCGTCGTATGAGAAAAGGAATGCAAATCTATCATATCTCAAGAACTTAACTATTCATAATTACTCAACAGATGTCCGCATTAAACACCTTTGCTTCTACATGTGAAATAAATTGCTAGTTTCAAGGCTATCATATCTCAAAAGCTAAATTGGGCAACATTCGTGCAAAAGGGTACAACATTTAAAAGTTTAAAATTATAACATTCATTATGTACAAAGATATATAAAACAAATCATAGATTTTCTCCCCCCCCCCCCACAACTTAAGTAGGAAATTGGTCCCACAATTGCGTATGTGACAAGAGTGAAGCTAATTAATAAACTAATTAATTAATTAAATGCCAAAGATAGTACACATGAACCTGATAAAGTATTAGCGGCGGCACAAAATTGTCATGACATGTTGGAGAATAATGAGGTGGATAGGTGGAAGACAAGTAATAATGAAATGAAATTTATTGTGGAGAAAGTACTTCCTAGAGGGAAGTAATTATTATGGGGTATTGCAAACATGGCTCAAAGTGAAGAATGAATATGAGTGAGGGGCTCATATGTGTTTGCTACAGGAGGCTCAAAAACTTTATCATGGTCAAATTGCTGCATGAACTTCACTTTTCTCTGGGGTTTATGGTATAGATTAAGTTGGTGGCCATTAACCAGTAATTTGAAATGGACAGGATCAATAGTAGACAACTGCACAGCACCATTGGGAAAAAAAACAATAATTTCATAAGGCCCTAAGCAGTGAGTTTGAAACTTACCAGGAGTATGCTGGCATCTGGAGTCATACAAGAGGGCCCAGTCACTGACTGCAAATCTCTTATCCTTAATAAAATTTTCATGTCATTGCTTCCGGTGTTGTTGCACCAACTCTATGTTAGCCAAAGCAGACTTATGCCATTCATCAAGGATGTTCAAGTTAAGGACGCACTCCTGTTGAGCTGAAATAAGATCTAGATCAAGCTCCAATGTTGTGCATGAGGTCTTATGCTTGAACTCCACTGACATCATTGCAGACTTACTATAAACCAGTTGAAATGGAGAGAACCCTGTAGTGGTTTTCCAAGTAGTCCTATAGGCCCAAAGCACTTTAGGAAGCTTGGCGGCCCAATCTTTCTTATGAACAGAGACAGTCTTTGTCATGATGGCTTCCAACTCCTAATTGGTAACCTCAACCTAGCCATTGGCTTGCAGATGGTAAGGGTATGACTTACCATGGTGAATCTTATACTCTTCCATCAGGGCAGCTATGAAGTTGGAAGTGAACTGAGCACCTTGATCAGACACTATTTCTCTAGGAACACCAAATCTTGTAAAGATGCATTCATATAAAAACATGTCAACATTGTTACCCCGAGGATGCTTCATTGGTTTAGCCTCAACCCACTTAGTAACATAGTCAATACAGACCAAAATGTAAGACTTACCCTGAGAAGAAGGGTCAATGGGTCCAATAAATTCAATCCCCCATTTGTCAAAAGGAGCCACAATGACCTAAGGCTGCAGGGGCATCTCATCAATTTTAGTAGGCATCCCCATGCGTTGGCACTGATCACATTTCTTGGTATACCTAGCAGAATTCTTATGGAGAGTCGACCAATAGTACCCAGTAGTTAATATTTTGAAAGTCATCCACTTTGTTGCAAAGTGGCCACCACATGGTTCATCATGAAATGCCCAAAGGATCATGTCATATGTTTCATCTTCACAGATACATCAGCGCATAACCTAATGTGGACCAGTATAAAACATGAAACCAACAATCCAAGAAAAATTAAAACTCTTCTCAGTCAGCAATTTCCGTTCCTTGGAGGAGAAGTGAGCTGGTGTACACCCAGTGGTGAGATAGTTGGAAATGTTGGCATACCACAGGTTTTGTGTTGTCAATAGGAAGAGGTTCTCATCTAGAAAACTATCATCGACGGTTGCAGGATCATCAGGAACATGTAAGCGGGAAATAAAGTCAGCCACTACATTGGCTTTCCAAGGTTTGTCCACAATAGTAAAGTCAAATTCCTGCATCAGTAGCAACCATCGATCCAAACTTCCAAAGATGGCTAGTTTATTCATCAGGTACTTGATAGTTGAGTGGTCTATGTGGACAAATATCTCATATCCTGTAATATAGTGCTTGAACTTATTCAGTGCATAGATGACTGCCAGCAACTCTTTCTCTATCGCAGTGTAATTAAATTCAACTCCCTGTAGGTTCTTACTAATGAATTAAATGGCATGTTCAACAACATCTATTTTCTGGTCGAGCACTGCTCCAATATCATAGTCAGAAGCATCTGTGTGGATATGAAAGGGTAATCTCCAATTGGGACCTCGCAGTACCGGAGCTATGGTGAGAACACCCTTAAGCTGCAGGAAAGATTGTTCATATGCAGAATTCCAAGAGAACTCAGAATCATTTTTTAACAAGTTAAACATGGGTGCTACAATATGACTAAAATATTTAATAAACTGCCTACAGTATCTAGCATGCCCGAGAAAACTCCTGACATCTTTTTTCTTTTTGGGAGTTGAGAGAGTGTTGATTACTGCAATCTTCACAGGATCTACCTGGATGCCATGTGAGGAGATGTAATGGCCTAGAACAACACCTTCCTCCATCATCATAAAGCATTTCTTGCTATTGAGAGAAATATTGTAATCCTGACATCTCTGAAGTACCTTTTCCAGACTGGCCTTTGCCTCATCAAAAGTGTCCCTATAAGTAGTGAAGTCATCCATGTAAATCTCCATACAGTCAGTGGATATGTCTGAAAAGATACCGATGACAACTCGTTTGAAGGTGGCTGAGGCATTGCACAAACCAAATGGTAGGACAGAGTAGGAAAAATTTCCCCACAGACAGGTAAAGGTAGTTTTCTCCTGGTCCTCTAGAGCTATTTGGATTTGGTTGTAACCACTGAACCCGTCCATGAATGAAAAATATTTCTTTCCTGCCAGATTTTCAAGGACTTGGTCTATGAATGAGAGTGGAAAATGGTCCTTTTTAGTGGTTGTGTTGAGTTCCCGATAATCCACACAAACGCGACATTTACCTCCTTTTTTAGGTACTATGACTAAGGGCAATACCCATTGGCTATCAGAAATGGGGTAGATGAAACCAACATTTAACAATTTCTGAAGCTCAATTTTGACTATGTCCCTAAGGATAGGATTTACTCTCCGTTGTGGCTGTCTTACCAATTTATACTTAGGATTAATATAGATCTAATGAGTACACATTTTAGGATCTATCCCTTTCATGTCCATGTAATCCCAGGCAAATGCCTGCTGGTTTTCCTGTAGCAGCTTAAGGATATCTTGTTGGTGCGGCAATGACAGGGTTTTGTTGACATTCAATTCCTTTCCCGGACTAACTTCCATTTTAACTACTTTATCCAACATGGTCAACTGAGCAATTGGTGATGAATCCATCTTATGGGGTAATAGGGAATGAAGAAAGTGGGAGGATAGTGAGTATGGAGAGGCAGGTGGAGAAGGAAAAATTGTCTCCAAAACACAGTCTGATTGCAGACACAACTGGGAATCTATGCCATATTTATTAGGGATAATTGATGAAATTATATCTTCTTCCCTAGAGGTTAAAAATGGCTCCCTTCCTATCACTATGATTTGGTGGATTGAATTGGCTTCAGTTTTGGCATCCTCTAATACTGGCCATACTGCCTCATCATCGTGCAACATTAGTTGAGCAAGGGAATATAGAGTCAGGTTCTTGGTATGGACACCATTAGATATGGTCATTTTCCTAGACCTACAGGCTATGAAGGCATTAGAATTAGCCAACCATGGTCTCCCTAGGATCAAAGGATACCCTCCCATATCAACTTTAGGTGAGAGAAGAACAAAATCCACTGGATACTCCCAAGAGTGTAAGGTAACAATGATGTCTTCTATCATTCCATCAGGTTTAATAGTAGAGCTATCAGCAAGCTGCAGGATGGTTGGGGTATCTCTAAGAGAAACAATATTAAATTGAGATAATACCTCCTTGGTCATGACATTTATAGAGGCACCTAGATTGACCAAAGCATTTTGAACTTGCACACCATGAATAGTGGTTGTAACGACAAGGCTCCCTGGATCAGAGTATTTGGGAACAGTTAACTTTTCCAGCATAAGATAGGACAACTTCCCTACTGAATAGTCTTAGGATCCTTCTTCTTCCTACCTAGTTTTTATATACAAGCTTCCCTAATTACCTTGGTGTAGACAGTAACTTCTTTGATTTCATCGAGTAAGGGTATTTTTACTGTCATCTACTTCAACTGATTGAGTAAATCTACTACTGCGGGGTTGACTATGGGTTCAGCTTGGTTGACTAACCTTTGAGGAAATGGGGGCTCTTTGGCTACAGGAGAGGTTTGTGGAGATGGCACATTAGCTGATTCAAAAGGTGGCTCTTCAACCTTTGTAATGATAAGCATTGGAGGAGAGGCAAGAGTAGTTCCTGACCTGAGATGGATATTGTTTAAGGAAATAGCATAACTTTGCTGCTAAGCTAGCGGCTTATTATTGGGATTAGGATTAGGTTGAGCTGGAAACTGGGTTTACTTTGGTGGATTGTTATTTTCTGTTGGAGGAGGCATTATATCCTACTGCTGAGGTGGTGGCATTAAAGCTTGCTCAGTGGGTTGGTTAGACCACTGATTGGGTTGCTGCCAACCCTGCTGAGGTTGATGCCAACCCTGTTGGGATTGTTTCCAACCCTGTTGGGGTTGTTTACAATTATTATACCCACCAAAGCTATGGGGACCCATATTCTAAAATTTTTTCCATGGATTATTATTGCTAGAAGTTTGTAGAGGATCTTATGGCATACCTAGTCTCTGGGCCCATGGCCTGCATTGAGCGACATAGAGCACCTCTCCATTTTCATCTATAGCTTTGAATTCCGTAGGCATTGGCTGGGACTCCACATTTGTAATAGTCTTGCACTTGCAGCTTTTCTTCTTTTCTTGACAATGCGGGCAGTATTCAACTAACACAGCATCAACATCCTCCTTCTTCCGTCTAACCTGCATGGTGTCCAACTGAGTAGCAACATCATTAATGATGTCCTGCTTGAATTCTGACAAAAGATTTGAAAGTTCCATCTTAGATACTCTGCAACTAGTAGACTTATGAGGTAAGTCTAAGATTCCTCTGCCCTTTTTAACAGTGGCTCTTGAATAATTCATGCAGATGTTCTTGATATATGCCCAGTTCTTCTGGGTGATGTTGCCTCCAGCCATAAGGTCCAAGGCCTCTATACTTCCTTCATGTACACCTTTTAAGAAGAGATTTTTTTGGGATTCCTCATTCAGCTGCTGTTGTGTGTTACGCTGCAGGTTAAACTTGAACCAAGAGACATAATCATCCAAAGTCTCGTCCTCTTTCTATGACATTTTAAAAATGTCATCTCCCTTTAAATCTTGACCCCTATAGTATTCCCTATACTTTGAAATGAACATAGTTCTCATTGCGTCCCAGTCTGCTATGACAATAGTTCCCAGCCCCATGAACCACCGTAGAGAAGCCTCTTTCAAAGTTGACAAAAACAAATTTAGTTTATAGGCATCAGTTGTATAGTCATAACTCCTACAGAGGATGTGAAACTCAAATAGGAAGGTCTCTGGGTTTTCAGTAATGAGGCCATAAAACTTTGGGAGTACAGAAGCAGGTATGTTCTTCAGATTTTGGTTGCCCTATTGAGGAGGAATAGAGAAAGGAAAGGTAGGCTGAGCTATCCTTGGTGGTGGATTATCCTGATACTCAGGTTTAGAAAAGAGTTCATTCAAATACAATGACTCGTCAGAGGATCATGGTTCTTGCTCAGTAGCAAATGGGTTTACAAACGGTTCTTCTTCTTCGATGTTCACAACTAGGAGCTCCTCAAGCTCAAGGTTAAGGATATTAAATGGTTTGGCCTGGTTATATTGAGGAAGGAAATTCCCAAGATGATCTCTTCTCCTATGCATAAAAACAAATGCTAAACTAAATCTAAGACAATGACTCTTGGTCTAGACTAAATTGACACCATCCCCGGCAGCGGTGCCAAAAAAGACTGGTCAGTATTATACCCTCTGCAATTAAGGATTGGACATCCTCCTTATAGTGACTTTGCAATAACCAATGCCAACTATCATACTAAGAACATCATACTGAACTCACTTAAATTATCGACCAAGGAACGTAAACTTGAAATGGCATCGACAAAGTATATTCTCTAGTCCACTCTAGGAGTCACCACCATTTAAAGAATGGAAAATGTTGAAAGTAATTCTGAACTAGGAAATGGAATTAACAGTTTAATCTAAAGATATAAGAATATGTTGTAATAGTAAAATAGCTATATGCCTTTGCTGTAGGAACAACCAACGGTGCTATTACCAGTGGCTGCAGGAGCAACAGAGTCCTAAATGCTTCAAATGACTTACAACTATTTCCTACTGAACTATAAAGTTAGTTCACCTTCTGTGTGGGCCCCCATGGAAGAGTGAATGAATAAGAACTCAGAAACTAAGAATTGAAGATTTCATTTATTCATTCGTACAACAAAGATGCATCAATTCAGAAAAAACAAGATTGTATTTCTTTCTCACTGGATTACATAAAGGATTCCCATAATACTAACTAAGGAATCAGAGCTTCCAGCTTATTTAACAAAAACTTCTAAAATATAACTCCTAGCAACTAGGATCCCCCAACATTAGGGATATGGAAACCATTAAGATACATGATCAACATTACTGAAGGCAAGAACAAACTGCATTTAACTGTACACAAATCTAGGAATGCGCCACTATTGGATTTACTTCATCGTGGCTATTATTCGGTATTGACCTCGTTCGCAATAGAAAATTGTGATCACCTACGAGTAGTGGAGTCATCATGCACCCCGCAACAGCTAGTCTCCTGAAGGCTCACTCCGTTCTTTAATGTTGATTTCTTCTTTACCCGCGGATCCACCGTTTCCTGCAAAAGATTAGCATGCATACGTTTCCAAGACAAAAATCCATAATAAGTTCCTTCACTAGCTTTCTCTCATCACATGGCTACAGGAAAAACCACACGACTTAAAGTAGGACAAAAAGATAACAGATTTAGTTTTGCATAACCATGCAACATATAGATAGTTATACATTTATAAACTTAAAATGTTCCACACACATTCACATACATATGTATATAGTAGTTCTGAGATATAAGTATAACAGTTTGAAAAAGTATTATGAAAGCTTATGAAGTTCTCAAAATCTAGTCATAAAAGCACATGAAACTATAAGCTAAATAGGCCTTATATTGGCCTCATCAGGCCCCACCCCCAAAAATTGAGAATAGTATATGGACATGAGCCTGCAGTGGAACAGTATATGGGCATGACCTTGTCTTCATTGTTTCAGAGTTTCAGTGTTTTAGTGTTATCTGATTGTGCGAAAGTCTGAAAGTGTAAACTTGTACTTAGTGAAATTTTGCTTCTAGCATGGGGGGTCTGTTTTTGGCATTTTGGAGGCTAAAAACCTTCAACTTAGCTGCGATACGAAAAGAAAATGTAACCCTAAAACCAAAAGGGAGAAAAGGAACATAAAAAAAAAATAGAGGACATGACCCAACCAGATCTCCAAGGGCGCAAACTCTAGAGACCTAGGAGGGAGAACAAGCGGCCAAAAATAATAGCAAAGAAAATGAAAAAAACTATAAAAAAAACTAACCCTAAAACCAAAATGTGAAAGGAAGAAGGGAAGGGAACATACCAAGAAATCCTACCTACAAAGGCACGAGGAAAGGGGGAGACAAAAAAAGTTGTTGATCATGAGCAGGATCAACATGACACGAAAAATGACAAGGAGGTGAGGAAGAATGTAGTGGGTGCGCAAATATCTCGAAAAATACAGGAGGAAAAAATAACAGGTGAGAAACAAAAATGCTCGGGCTGCTTTTATAGATTGCAGGGTGATGCCACCCACTTCAGAGTTTTAAAGGACAAAATCCTGAAGTATGGTGACCTCTCCCCTTACAAAATTTCAAAAACTGAATAACTGAAAGGTGTGGGCTCAGCCTTTCACCTTTTCATTGTTTCAGCATTTCAAAGGTTGGAGGACCTCCCGATGTCTAAAACACCGAAAGTGTGAAAGGCTGAAAAATAACCTTGCTTTCTCAACAAGCCCCTCCAAATCAGAGTTCAAGGAATAGGGGGAGGGTTTTACCAAAAACTAAGAAAAAGAGGGGGGGGATGGTTAGAGGATCGAAAATAGGGTGTATGTTGTGGATCCACAACACATGCCATCTCAAAATCTCTACAAAATATACATGCCATATCAAAATGTGCCATATGGCATCTCAAAATATCTAAAACTAGAAATGCATGTATTACATCCTATGCTACTGGTGGATCATCAAAATGTAGCCTCTTTGAAGTACTCTTTGGCTTTGATCAATCTTGCACAAACAAAAAAATTGAAACTAAAATTTAGATTGCTTAATTTATATGATTTGTACATTTATAAAATTAACATTAAAATTCATATTGAACAATAATTTAATCAAAATTTAAAATTGAATTATCATGTACCTCAGATCTACATCTCCTCATGCGCTCAGGAGTTGTAACATATGTCTTTGGTAGCAAAGGGATGACTCTAATAGTGTCAGTTCCAAACTATATATGATTGCAACCATGAAATTGATACAAGTTATCTTATGAAGTTATCGTTAATAGAAAAATAAGTTTACAAAACACCATAATTAAAATAAAAACTTACATCTACTAAACCTTCTTCTGCCAATGTCGGTTGTGTCAACAAGGATACAAATCCTTGGCATTGTACCTCCCTCACAATATTTTCTACCTACAAGAGTCAAATAAGATAAAATCTTAGTTAATATGTACTTAGAATAATGACAGCTTAAATGACAATCATGTATTCTTGATACAAAAATCTAAATAAATAAATATAGAAATATACGTATTGTGGGGCTATCGTGGCCAAATGAAATGCCTAAGAGGGTAGGCTCATGAACTTGTATCTCAACATCGTCAGACATCAACCTCTATACAATAAACCATGTAAAATATATATTAGTATGCACAAGTGACAATTACATGTATAATCATTCTAAAACTCTTAATTACCTTCCCTTTTTCAACATGTGTCAATGCACCCCCCTCACATTGTCTCCAGCTACCAGTAACTAAAACCTGCAAGAGTAGAGTAAGATGAAAATATTAATTAGTATATAATTTTTATTAAGTTGATTTTTAGAAAAAAAAACATGTATGCTGATAAAAAAGTAAAACAATGAGTGTGAAAGCATATACCATAGAGTTGCTAAGGCTAAATGAAATGATGGAGAGCATGGCACCCTCCACCTTATAGACCTTATGGCAAGAAATATTTTCAATTAGTGTCAAAACACTTAGTCAACTAGTGTCAACTGAACCAGCAAGCATTTTGCAAAGTCCCGAGTGATCAGCATTGCCCGAGTGATTATCATCACCCGAGTGATCAGTATGACCCGAGTGATTTACAGTATTTCCTGAGTGATAGTTTATCACCTGAGTAGACTTTTGGACCCGAGTGACACTTTTAAGCTGACCTTGCATATATTGTTAAATATAAAATTTTTTATTGCAAGCTGAGTTAAAGAGCTATTTGTTGGATAAAGATATATATGTAAGATAGTTTGTTTTATCCAATGTGAGTATATGTGATAAAATAAATAGTAAGAATGTATGCATAAGTGTAAAGACATGTGAATGGCATTTTGATTAAGAGAAGAAGTATTTAGGACAACAAAGTCTCATCTATCACATTCAGGTGATCAGTTATATTTAAAATGATCTTATTTAGCAATCACAATTGCAAAGAGCAGATCATCAACTGGTTCATTCTAATAGGTGGATCAGAAAAATCCTTTAACAAGGTGGACCTAACAGTCCTTTCTTTAAATCTCTTAACACATTTGCATTACTTATTGTATTGTACAAAATCCTTTAAAAAGTTGTACCTAACAGTCCTTTCTATGCTCCTAACAGGGCAGACCATTAGAAGTGGTCATTGTAAGCTCTAACAGGATAAATTTATAATGTATTACTAAATCTTGTGGGTATCATCCCCACCCCAGTTTTACTTTCTTTTGGAAGGTTTTTGGGTAACCAAATATTGTGTTATGTGTTGTGTATGAATCTTTACTTTCAAGCTCTATGCATGCAAACAAATAAGTTAATCTAATTGTGGATTAAAAGGATTAAGTTTTATTCATTCCTGATTCACCCCCCACCCCCCTCTCATTCAATGGTAACATCATATATTTCCAAAAATTGGTATCAGAGCATTGGTTCTCTTATCAGAATTTTAACAGCTTGAGAAAAGATCAGAGGCTATGGAAACATATAGACTAGAGAAAGCCATCGAGAATGAAAAGATAGATCTTAAAGTGGCCATGGATCAGATCATGAAACTTAAGGAGAAACTCTCTCTTTCCCTGAAAAGAAAAAAATAATTAGCAATACAGATGAATGACAAGAACTATATAGAAGAAAGAATTGAAGACTTTTTCAAGGACAGAAGTTCTGAAGAAGTTGATGCAGCCATTGAAGACTTACAAAGAATCTCACTTTACCTGAAGAAGTCAGAAAGTTGAAGAGAGAACAAGAAATTCACTCAATCAGAATATGTGAAGTCATGGAACTAAAGAAAAAAGTAGAAGATGATAGAAATATAGCACAAGAAGATAAAAGACTGCTGAGTACAAGATTAGAAGAAAAAGAAAATGAAATCCAACACTTGTCACTTCAGCAAGATGATTTGGTAAGTCAACTCAACAATGCAACACGGGAAGTAGACAATCTAAGGAAAGAAAATGAAATATTGTAGAATAATCTCAGTGTTGAAAAGCAAAAAAATGAAATTATGATGAATCCACAAAATAGCATGGATCAGGCAACAAAATTTAGACATCATGGACAGACTGGATTAGGTTATACTGAACAAGGTGAATCCTCACAACAAGGATCTCAAAGGAACACCAAAACTTCATGCAATCATTGTGGTAAGTTAGGGCACACATCAAATAATTGTTGGAGCAATGGAAAGTAAAAATTTAATGGAAAATGCTACATTTGTAACAAACATGGACATAGAGCAAGTGAATTCCAAGAGAAACCTAAGTTTGAAGGAAAATGCTACAAGTGCAACAAACAAGGTCATAAATCTTCCGAGTGTAGAACTAAGAAGTGGAATCCTACTGAACAATTAGCCAAGGCAATTTTTGGTTGGGATTACAACACATGGTAAAGATGTTGTACTGCAAGCAACTCGGTCATCTAAGCAAGAACTGTATGAACAGAGAAAAAGTTGATACTGGTTTTGAGAATGGTAAAGCCAAAGTATTAGAAATCAAAACTTAGATGAGAAAGAAATGGGTAAGGAAATCCTCAGATAATTCAGATCAAAGCAATGAAGGATCTAATGTCACCCTAAATAGTGAACTGGGTGGATCTACCATTACAGAATAAGAATGAAAGGAGATGACTGGAACTGTGCAATACAAGCCATCTTACATCAGTTCTAGATAAGATAAACAATCCAAATCCACATATTGATGCATGAGGACATGTTATAGTTCTACCCGAGTCATAATGTTAGTTACACCTAAGTTACTCTAGCTTAATCAAGCTGAGTCGGACAATATTGATAATTGGAAAGTCGGTTTCGCTTGAGCTTCTGAGTGAATCTGAGAAACACCTGAGTCATACCAGCTACTATGTACAGAGCATTTAATGAAATACTCTAATGGTTGAAAATATCTTATAAATGAAGGATTGTAAAGATTACTACTTACAAAGCTTTCAGTTTATGAATCAATTTAGATCCCTTAGCGATTCAGTGCAAATTTGTGATTGAAATCAAAGTTGGATCATTTCATCCGAACAAATATGGCATCCACTTCCAGAAGCAAGGTTAAGAAAGGTTCTAAGATGTTAGTAAGGAATGCAATTTGTGATCCTCTGGTGTTTAAGCTTCATCTGGAAGTTGTAGAGGAGATAGACCCGATGGGAGATCATTCCCTGATTCCTCCGAGAGTGTTACTAGTTAACAACATCTGAAGCTTATAACACTGCAACATACAGGAGCTTGGAACTATTGAGATGAATAAGGCATATGATGAAGTATGTGCAAATGGGAGTCTAAAGCCCGAGAACAAGCACCTCAAAACCAAGGGTTTAACACACATCATGCACATGCCAAGATACTTCCAAACAAAATGGATGAGATATGTTCTCAACCGTGTCCACGACATGCAGCTATGGTTGGAACATCCTGTGATGATCACAAAGAAGATAATTCACCATGTCACTAGGTTCTCGATGCTAGATGAGCTGAAAGCTACCAAAACCCTATCCTGGGATGACCTAGCTGAGTTAAATCTTGTCGATTGGGATGGCACAGGAATGAGACTTAACAGAGTAACTTATATGGAATTAAAATTTGGTATTCATGTTATTGCCCACAAGATATACAATTTGAGCAGACCCAACAGTGTTCTATGTGAAGCTGTTGACCTAGCATACAAAGTGGTGAAGAAGACTCTAGTATTTGACCTAGCAGAATTATAGCTTGTCCAGTTGAGAAAGAATATGGAAAGCATCTGAGTATCCAAATCCAATTCATGTAAGTTTGGTTCTCTTCTAATCTGCATACTCTTTTATGTTGAGAATTTCTTTCCCTCCAAAGGAATAGTAGCATGGAAGAAGGATAAACCAATAATCCATCAGATTAATGAATTCATAACTGAGTTAAGAGATAACTTTGATAACATTATGGGTGGATATTTTGAGAGTTTCAAACAGAATATGCAAAGTAGGTTCAAAATTTCCAAACCACTAGTTGAGAATTACAAAGATGAAATCTATTTTCTAGTTGATTGTGATAAGGTTTTTATAAAAGCAGTAAATCCTAGGGTTGCGTGGGTTAAACCCCTGTCATATGAAGTCAGCAAAGATGACACAAAAGATATCATAGAGGCCCTTGTAAATAAACCTGCTAATCCAAAGGCACCTTACTTTGGAACATATGAGGAAGCAAAGAGCATGATATCTCTAGAGATTGAGATTCCCAAGATATTGAAAAGAGGGAGAGACTTGATACATTCAAGAAGAAGTATGGAAAGACCTCTGACTCTCCTGCCATATTTGAGAGTAAAGAGGATACAATTAAAATAGAGGATATTGAATCTGAAGAAGAAAAGGAAGAAACTGATATTGAACCTCCACAGAAGAAGAGGAAGGCAACACCCAAACAGAAAAAGGCAAAAGGTACTACCCCTGTTGTCACCTTGAGGAGATCAAGGAGAAAACTTATACTGAGTGATGATGAGGATGATGATGAAGAAGATGATACTGTGGTCTTCACTAAACCAATACCTACACTTGATCAAAAGATTAGAGAACTGAAAGAAGGAAGAGCTGTGAGTTCTTTGAAGTCACTGAATTATGCTTCTAGGACCAAGGAAGAAAAGAAGAATATTGAAGAAGAAGTTGTGGAGAAGATGGGAAAATGTAAATATGACCCCTCCGAGCTGAAGAATTATATGACTAAAGACCTATTCAAGGCAGTCTCCATTCCCTGGAACAATTTAATCCAAACTAAAATGGACATAAGGGAACAGACATTGAAGAAAGTTATGCCTAAAATGAAGGGCAAAGAAGTAAAAGAAGCCTTGAGCAAATATCAGAATAATCACACCCCCACATTTAGGGCATTCCAAATATTGAACAAGAATGTAGAAGATGTAGTCCAGTGTGCCACATTAGTGTGGAAATCAATATTTGAGATGAAATTTGATGATGAGGTAGAAGTACCAAGTACAGACCCTCCAAAATAGGTAAATGATGATACATTACCCGAGGTACAAACCATTGAGGAGTCCAATGTTGAGCAGATTGTAGTTGAGGTAATGGAATCATTATCCCAATCTCCTATCCAGAATATTGTACATCATAGAAAGGACAAGGTTGCAGAATCTACATCTGAACATGTAATAACCGAGCAAAAGGCTCCACTTACTAATGAGCCAAGCACTCCTGAATCATAGAAAGACAAGGTAGATATTTCTACTGCTAGTATTGACTCAACAGTTAATATTGATTAAGAAATTGGTACTGTAAAGTTCAATGACCTAATTGGAATGAATACTGAAGAAAAGTATGAGGGAGGTAAAGGAAAAGAAATTGTTCCTTCACCCAGTCCTAAGACAAAAGGAAAAGAAAAAGTAGTAATTACTGATGAAATGGATCTTGATAAAGAAATTGTGATTCCAAATTGGGATCTATCCAACTTATCTATAGATCAAATGGATATTTTGGGAGAATTATGCAAGAAAAGAGATAAACAATAGAAGCTCTGAAAGGAAAGACAAAGGAATAAAGTACTTGAAGATGTCAAAGGCATATTTGTTGATGCATTGCAGATTGAAGTCAATGAGAGTGACTCAATATGGACCAACTTGTTGACATTGTCCACAAGTTCAACACAGATATGAATGGTCAAGAGAAGTTATTTGAGAAGGCAAAGAAGAAATTCAAGAACAAGGTTCTAAAAAATATTTCAAAGAAGATTGCAATTGATAGGTGCAGCTTACAAATATCATCAGCACCCTAGAAACCACTGTGAAAAATGTGGTAGCAATATTTGTAAAGTTGAGTGACACCTCTAACTTTATTATGGAGATCAAGAACAAGATAGTGAAGTTTGATGCAAACATGAAGGAAAGTGCAAGGCAGTTAGCACTTGACCCGAGCACTAGTTCCACTCACTTCATGAAGATCAAGTATCTTACTGATCTACAGGCTGAATTGTTGAGAGAAGAAGCAAGGACCAGAGAATCACTTATAGCAATCTAGAGCCAACTCCTACCACACATGGATGGGATGTAGAAATGCATAAAACATGCAAAGACGCTCATCCATGACAACAATTTCTCAGTTGCTGAGCTGATGATAGAGTTGTCTACATAGCTACATGTTGAATTGCACATCATGAAGGTACTACAGGACAATTGGGACAACACTTTGTCTCAGATTTTGAAGGTACATAGTGATTTCCTATCCTACTTTGGAATAACCTTGTAAATATCACTTTTGGCATTTTTGTCAAAAACAAGGGGGAAATATCATTATTTTGTTATTAAGGGGAAATATCATTAAGGAAACACATGTACAGTGGATAAAATACACTTTACAATTTTTTTTTTGAAAAACACAAAAACCGAGTCAGTTGGACCCGAGCAGTAGAAGCAGTGTCAAAACTCGAGCAGACAGTAAGGGGGAGTTTTGACATATCAGACATAGAATTCAATGATAAGTGTTTTTGTCACTAATTCAAAAGGGGGAGATTGTAGACCTTGTGGAAAGACATATTTTCAATTAGTGTCAAAACACTTAATCAACTAGTGTCAACCGAGCCAGCAAGCATTATGCAAAGTCCCGAGTGATCAGCATTGCCCGAGTGATCAGCATCACCCAAGTGATCAATATGACCCGAGTGATTTACAGTATCGCTCGAGTTATAGTTTATCACCCGAGTAGACTTCTGGACCCAAGTGACAGTTTGAAGCCGACCTTACATATATTACTAAATATAATTTTGTTTATTGCAAGCTGACTTACAGAGTTATTTGTGGATAAAGATATATATGTAAGATAGTTTATTTTATCCAATGTGAGTATATGTGAGAAAAGAATAAGTAAGAATGTATGCATAAGTGTAAAGACATGTGAATGATAGTTTGATTAAGAGAAGAAGTATTCAGGATAGCAGAGTCTCATCCATCACATTTAAGTGATCAGTTATATTCAAAAGGATCTTATTTGGCAATCACAGTTGCACAGAGAAGATCATAAAATAGTTCATTCTAATAGGTGGATCAGTAAAATCCTTTAGCAAGGTGGACCTAACAGTCCTTTCTATGCTCCTAATAGGGCAGACCATCAGAAGTGGTCATTGTAAGCTCTAACACACTAAATTTATACTACAGTACTAAATCTTGTGGGTATCATCCCCACCCCAGTTTTACTTTCTTTTGGAAGGCTTCTAGGTAATCAAATATTGTGTTATGTGTTGTGTATGAATCTTTACTTTCAAGTTCTATGCATGCAAACAAATAAGTTAATCTAATTGTGGATTAAAAGGATTAAGTTTTATTGGTTCCTGATTCACCCCCCCCCCCCCCCTCTCAGTCACTGGGAACATCATATATTTCTAACACAACTGTCTCATCTCCTCCTCTATCACCAACTACAAATAAATGAACCATATATATAAACACAAGTGTGTAGTCATTATAATTTATCTACTAACAATATTTATTTAACATTAAATACACTATGACATTTAACATTTAGTCTTACCGTAACTTGAGGAGTCCATGTCACTTGCACCTCCTCCTTTATCCCATGAGAGGTATCTCAATGAGATATTGTAGTCCCTATAGCGACATCTAATGCATCTCCCATCTCGAATGCTTCATAGCTACATGCATTCATATCATCACTAAAAGACTCATCAAGGGGACTTGAGCTTAAATACTTACACACAATGCAAGAATGGGGCACACAAACATGTGCACCCTAAGGGGATGTCAAAGTGCTGACATCATCAACACGAGGATGCACCAATGATGTAGTGTGCCTAATCAAAAGACCGCTCAAGGTGTGGATGGACCTAATGCTTTGCGAGCCAGTCTCTGCAATAACATCTGGATGTTGCATTGGAGGAGGGGGGATAATATTAGGAGGGGGACATAATGGTATTTTTTTTCTTGATGCACTTTTGGTCTATTTTGGGGAGCGCCTCCGCCTACGCCCATGTTTGATCTCATGCTCCAATAGTCAACTTTGTGACTGAGCACAAATTCAACATATACTTTTTTAAGAAAATAAAAAGGGACCTCCATATTGATGTGGGGTGTTTTATCAAAAAAATCCACCAACGATCCCATAAGTTCTGTTGCAGAGCATAATTCGTGCACCATTTGATAGACAACTTTTGCTTTTGGGGATAAAATTTTATTCCAGTTTTGGGATTCACAAATAGGTCAGCTATTTCCTCTTTTGTGATGTCAAGGGCCACCAATCCATCATAATACAACCCATCATCAAACTGGGCATGCATGGTATCCCTCCATTGAAGTGCAACATATGTTGCATGATAAGCGTCTCCATATTTTCAATTATGGAGTTCAATGTGGTCAACATTGGGTGTAATGCATGGATGTTACCATACACATTTTTAATTCCCTTCAAGTGATTCAAATGATCCCCTATGAGGTCCTCTAGAGGTTGAGGGTTCATAACTGGAGGGTTTTCAGTATGAGTGTTTTGAGCGGGTTGGTTTTCAGGATCAGTGTTTCGCGGGGGTAGGTTTTCAGCCTCTGGATCTTCATTTGTGTCTACCATGCCTGATTAAATTAAATTTTCATATAATTAAAATAAATTACACAAAAGATAATAAATTTTAATTTAAAAATCCTACATTTAACCAAAAAACTTACTAAAAATGATAAAAAATAAAATACAAAAATGACTTACCTCTTGATGAATCTTGGAAGAAAATCATTGTTGGTTGATATGGTATTCGATCTCTATCGTATACACGATGCTCTTATGCTATTTTGCGTAAAAATCTGTGAATGAAAATGACAATCAATTTGGCTTTTGTGGGTAAATATATTGACAGGTATCGAGTATCCGATATCTATCAGGTACCCGATGGGTATCATATACCCGATAATTTATATGACATATATATTATAATATGATATATGATATTATTGACATATATGATATATGTCAATAATATTATATTATATTATAGTGTAGTATATAATATTATATTATATTCTATAATATTATATTATCATATAATATAATATTATATTATATTATATTGTAGTATATAATAATATAATATAATATATTATATTGTAATATATAATATTATTTTATAATATATAATATTATTTTATAATATAATACAATATAATATTATAATATAATATTATATTATATTATAAAATCATCTTATATATCGGTTACTTGATAGTTATCGGGTACCCGATATGGCTTGTGCTTTGGTATCTCCTTTGGCGAGGTGTATTGACACCCAAGCCTACTAAAATGTCAAACACACCTTTTTGCATTTTTGGGCGAGTGAAAAGGCATATTTTTTCACATCACCACTTTTTGGCACACCATGATCCTGCACATACCCAATTGTTGACACAACTCACACTTACGCACCTAATGGTATGCATCTTGAAACAAAGTGGATCAATATTATTTTTCCCTCGAGATCTTGTGTTCTATGACTAGTGCGAAAAATGACCACCACATCCAAGGTTGTGGGAGTTTCAAGCAGCCTTACTTGTTGTGCCTTATCGACACAATGAAGAAATGTTCCATCCATGCCTCACTTCTATAAAACATTATCCCAAAGGATAAAGTTTGAAAACTTTAGCTTTCTGCTTCTTCTCTCCTTATATGACAAATGTGGAGGACACTCGCCATACGTAAGATAATGAGAAATATTTGAATATCACTAGTGTGTTGTACTGATGAACAAAATTGTTGGAAGAGATTGTGGAATTTATTCTTCTCCTCCAGTTTGTTTATCTTAGCTATAAGATGAAATAAACCTTTGGGCCATGAATCAACTTTGTGGGTCTAATATCCATGTCATATTCTTGGACCTTAGCAATCCAATTACCTCTTTTTGTACAAAAATCCGATTGTATCAAGATTGTCTTGACTATATTATCTAGAACCAAAGCTATGCCATATAAATTTAAAATGTAGAACCTAAAGTGCTTTACTTATTTGAGAATGAAAAATGCATGCTTTTCCATTTGAGTGTACTCCAGCTCATGATCCTTCAATGGGAAGCTCATAAATGAGATAGGAGACTCAACTCCCTCATTAATCTTTTACATTAGGATCACAGACATAGTATGCTCAGAATCATAACTATACATTATAAAGTTCTTCATGTAGTCTGGGTAGACTAACACTGGAGCATGGTTGATTGCTTCTTTAATCTCTACAAATGATGCCTTTCATTTTGGATTCCATTGGGAAGATATTTTTACCTTTCATTATATCCACGATATGATTAGTGTTTTTTGTGAAGTCTAGAAAAAATCTTCACAAGAAGTTTACCTTTCTGAAGAAAGAATAAATTGGTCTTTTTATTAAGGGAATTGAAAGACTTTGGATTGATTTTACCCATTAAGGATGAATATTTATGCCCTCCTTGGACACAATGTGTCACATAATATTTCCCTTTGTCACACCAAAAACTAATTTCTTGGTGTTAAGAGAAACACCATGTTGCCTACATCTTTCTAGAACTTTCTAAAGATGATAAAAATGATCTTATCGATTCTTGGAGAATACAGCCAAGTCATCCAAATAAACTCTCCTATTATTTCTCAAAAGGCAAGGTTAACTGCTTGTTGAAATGATTCTCTGAAAATGATGAGAACAAAAGGCACCCTGCGATATGTAAAGGTATCCCATGGCATCAAGAATTCGGTCTTATGTTTGTCATATTCACTGACTTCAATATGATTATAGCCAAAGAATCCATCAAGCATGGATAGTATTTCAAATCCTATCATCTTCTGCAGAACTTGGTCCATTACCGACAGTGAGTAATTATCCTTTAGTGACAACTAGTTGAGACTCCTAAAATCCACACATATGAGGAATTATCCATTATTTTTACGCATTAGTACTATTTTTTATATCCACATTGAATGGTGAATAGGGATGATAATTTGTGCATCAAGCATCTTCTGGATTTCAGAGAGTACTGTTCTTGAAATATTTTGACTATATTTCCTTTGCTTTTTTCAGAATGTAATGACACCAAGCTTGAGGGGAATTTCATGTTGCACCAATTTTAGGTGAAAATATTTGAGATCATCCTATGAGTATGCCAAAACATAGATGTATTGATGCAACAAATAAATTAACTTATCCCTTTCCTCTTGTGTACAACACTTTCCATTGTTTACCTTTTTTGGACCAGCCTCTGATTTGAGATTATATTTCTCATATTCCATGGTAGATCTAGTTCTATATTGTTGTTTCTCCTTGACATATCTATCATGCTTTTCGAACAACTTCTCAAGAGAAACTAGGCCTTTGCAAATTTTATTTCCCTTCAAATGAATGAATTCTTCTCTAGCTTCCATATCAATATCTAGGACTAATTCTCTAAATGATGAATCACTGTCCTCAAAGTAGATATCATAAAATTTCTATTTTATTTCAAGAAAATTGATGATTTTATTATCGTCATTGAAGACTTGCCAATGGTCTGAGTTATCTAGAACACTTGGTAGGAAGACCAACTCAATATGGTATATGTAGACCTTATGGCAAGACACATTGTCAATTAGTATCAAAACACTTAGCCATTCAGTGTTGCCCAAGTATACAATGTCGCCCGAGTGTTCAGCATCACCCAAGTGTTCAGCTTTGCCTGAGTGTTTAGCATCACCCGAGTGTTCAACATCATCTAAGTGACTGTTTATCACCCAAGTAGTCTTTTGGACCCGAGTGACAGTTTGAAGCTGACTTTGCATATATTGCTAAATATAATTTTGTTTATTGCAAGCTGACTTACAGAGTTATTTGTTGGATATGTGTGTGTGTGTGTGTGTGTGTGTAAGATAGTTTTTTTTATCCAAGGATATGAAGAATAATATGCACAATATATGAATATGATTATGTATGCATAAGGCATGTGAATGGCAATTTGAGTTAAGTGCAGAAGTTTTTATGACAGCGGAGACTTATCTATCACATTAAGGTGATCAGTTAGATTCAAAGGATCTTATTCAACAATCACAATTGCACACAACAGATCATCAATTGGTTCATTCTAACAGGTGGATCAGCAAAATCCTTTAACAAGGTGGACCTAATAGTCCTTTCTTTAAATCTCTTAACCGAGTTGCATTACTTATTCTATTGTATAAAATCCTTTAACAAGGTGGACCTAACAGTCCTTTCTATGCTCCTAAAAGGGCAGACCATTAGAAGTGGTCATTGTAAGCTCTAACAGGCTAAATTTATACTATGGTACTAAATCTTGTGGGTATCATCCCCACCCTAGTTTTACTTTCTTTTGGAAGGTTTCTGGATAACCAAATATTGTGTTATGTGTTCTATTTGATTCTTTACTTTCAATTTTGTTGGTAAACATATTGTTCTTCTTTGTTATAACTCTAAAATGCCCAAATATGAAGAAATAATTGAATACAACAGTTGGGAAATTATAATTGCATACTAATTTCCCTCTAAATTTAAAGGTACAACTCCCTTATATGAATGATTTGCAGTGACTTTTCATCTTTCCTAATCTAGCAGGGGTATGTTCTTGACCCAAGAACAGAAGCGGTAAACCAAGCTAAACCCAGATAAGAAATAGCTTAGGCAAGATGAATTCAACTCTAAATGTAGCCAACTCTGAGATTTCATCAATCAGATTAACTCCCAAAATTGGTAATGCATGAACTTCTACTGAAAATGCAGATGCAAGACTAAATATTAATGATGAAATGACAATGAATCAATCTATATCACAGGAACATTCCCCAAACTCAAGATAACAACAGATTTCCCCTTAGCTAACTGTATCAAATCATAATACAGAACTCTGGTTTGAATACATATTGTAAACCTAAACTCAAAGAGACATTTGAATTCAACAAAAAAACAAATGCAATGCATTAATGGAACAGATAAAACAATGGTATTCAGACATACAAATTTGACTCAGAAAAATGCTATCTTTCACACCAAAATTTAGCCGACCTTTGTATTGATTTTGGAAATAATACATATAGAGTCCCAGATTGGACCGTTACAAAAAGGGGTAACTGAAATGGTTCAACTTCCCCAACCAGAAATGATAACCAAAGGTTTATCTATTACACTATTATCAAAAATAGTACAAGAGGGAATCTAGCAAAGCATCAATTTTCTTCCCCTTGTCTAATTTGGCCCTATAAGCTGTGACATCAGTGATGACTTGGACGAGCTCTTTGTGCTTGTTTACATGGATGTTGGTGTATCAGATGAGCCACCTGGAATGTTCTTTGGCCAGAGTCTTGATTGCATTTCTCTGATCTTTCAGCTCTTCCATAGCCTTGAAGATACATCCACTCAATTGCTGGAGTTCTGGGACCTTATCTAAATGAGAAGAAGACTGGTCTGCCAAATTATGTAGATAATTAGAGAATGACTTTTGCATGTTGGTCACTCTGATCAGTTCTTTTCCTTAACCACTTGTCTGTGATTCTGCATGAAGCCCCATGAGGAGTTTAAATTTTTCTGCTCTTCCTTGACCTTGACATCTGTCTGTTGCAATCCAGCCTCCGCTTGGATGATCATCTCGATCTTGAACTCCAGACTTTGAAGCCATTCGATCAAAGGCTCATCTCCCTTTTGTAAAATCTTAGACTTTAGTGCCTCCTTAGTCTTCATCTTTACTACCATATGCAGCATCACTATGCATTCCTAACACCTCACCTTTTCTTTTGTGAGAGTCTACAGGTTTTTACCAATGTTATTGCTCTCAACTTCCAGCCTTAGAAGAGCATTACCCAATTGCTCGATAATTGCAAATCCTTCAGACTCTAGCCTCTCGATCCATCTTTTGCCACTCTCTCTGAAATGTTGATCTTCTTGTAGCTTAGCTATGATGGCTTGGTTTTCCACAGCACTGGGATCAAAGGTGGTTTGGGTGCTAGGAACACTTGCAATCGAAGTGAGGAGTTATCTCATGAAGTTGGTTAGCTCAGCCACTTCTACCTTAATTTGAACCTTGGTAGTCTTGATCTCCTCGAGCTCTTCCTCTATCACCACATTAGTAAATTTCCACTAGTCCACCTTGGTGTCATGACCAACCAACCCCATATCAAATGACTGCAAATGAAAGTCTGAAGCATTCATATTTTCAAATCTACCTTCCTTAGTTGGCTTGGCCACTTCCATAGTGAAGTTCCCAGTCTCAGGATCACGACCTAGAGTAGAAATAGTCTTTACTTTCTTTTGCTTGCTCTTAGTGGCTTTGGGCTAAAGGGTCCATGACAGAGTGTCTTTGCTGGAATTTCCTTCTTTTGCCCTCTTCCTCTTGCATTCCAGAGTATTTTCTATCCATGAATCTGCATTGGTAATTTTGTTGGCAGAAACCAACTCCTCAATGAACAACTTCCTTATGACTGGGGGAGTAGCTTTTGGTCTGGAAGTAAATGGGTTCACTAAAGTAGGGTAAGAGGAGATTAATTTGACAACTTGAGCAACCTCCTGTTGCTTCCTGACCTCTTTATCTGATTTTGTAGCAGAGGTACTAGAGCTATCCTCTCCTACTTCAACTATAACAGGGGATCCTTGCCTTGGAGTCTCTTGGGTAGAGGTTTCAACTTGGGTATCCACAACAATAGCTTTAATTGGCCGCTCGGGCTTTGCAGCTTTAGTGAGCTCAACTTTAGATTTGACTGGGTCTATAGAGACTGCTTCTTCAGTTGCTCCAATTTCTGGAAGAGGGCCCTCTCCACAAGTCTTCTCTAATGAGATTGACTTCTCAGGAGGTTCATCACCTCCTCTCGCTGGTTGGGTTGATCCTTTAGCAATGGTTGGAATCATTTTTGATGAAGTTGCTATAGTGCTAGAAGTATCCTTTTCCAGAGTTCACTGAGCGGGAGGCTTCCTTTCTGACCTCTTCCTTCGGCCTGTAGTCCATTCAACCCATTGTTCTATCCTTTTGAAAATGCCACCCATTAGAGTCTGCAATTCACTGATGGCTTGATCTAGCATAGGCTCATAACTGATGGGAGTGAACTTTATCTCCTCCAGATATGTGTTATTGTACATGTGGTTGCCATCATCTTCTAGCCCCTCCACTGCAATGTTAACTTTGAACCTTTTGATTTGTTCAATAGTTAACCGGGCGTAGAACCTCTCCCTACTCTCCAAATCATCTTTACAATTGGTCCAGTAGTCTTCAATATCATTGACATGATGAATAGCATGGCTCATTTGCAAGACATCTCTGGCATAATTCACTGGATCGTACTGTGGCCTCAAAAGACATCATAGGTTTCCAAAGAAAACCTTTTCGAGAATGTCTTTAGAACATTCTTCACCTCCGACTGGGATGCACAACTGTAAGCTTCGACACTCATAGAGAAGTCATAGCCCTTCTTCCTAGCATCAGCATAGATTAAATTCACTTGGAGTGATTTCCTCATCACCTCAATCAGCACGATCATATCGGTAGGATACCTAGGTAGATTCAAAGGGAATTCATCAAAACCGACATGACGAAGGTATGAGAAATCTCCAAATTGAGTAAAATAGCATCCAAATTGGCTGATAAAATCCATGGATTTAGGAGAAAATCTCCTCTCTGGATAACCTTGTATTTCCTTGCACAGTCTCATTGTAAATGCATCATTAACTCTGAGATAGTCAGCATAGTTGTTATGTAGTTGCAAAGAAGGGAAAAATTCGTAACTCTTAACATCATCAAGAAATTCCTCTAATCTAGGAAGCCCTGGCTAAATTTGGATTGTAGCTAGAATATATAAAAGGACTGAAGACATGTAAAATTCATTCTGGTGCTTAGCTCTATCTAGGGCCTCCGAGAGGTTCTCACTTACCATAAGGGCCCAATCAATGAAGTGATGTTGGGAACAGATTACCTGAACTAGGAAGAAATGATGGTCAACAAAATTGAGCGCCTACCTGTCACCTCTGATCCTGTGAAATAGCACCAGGATGTCTATGATTTCTGACTTCATATTAGTGTCATATAGTGTTTTTGGCAGCTTCCCTTTGGCGCTTCTAGGCTCTTGAAACCATGCCTTCATTATCTCCTTCTTCCAAACTGACTTATTGGCTATATATTTAGTCACTGCCTGACTGTATGTCATTTCTGAATACTCAGCTTGCTCTGGGATGCAAAGCGAGTTCTGAATTGATTCTCTATCGATAGATAGCAACACCATATCATTGGGCAAGAGGATTTTCTTGGTGTCTGGGTTGTATCGAGCTATGCATTCCCAGATCAATTCAGGGGCTTGAATGGCCACGGGAAAACTAGTGGCCTCAACTAATCTGCTCTCCTTTAGTTTCTCAGTGATGGGATGCATCTGATCCACTTTTAGCCTGCTCTGAAAGTTTTGCATATCAAGGAACTTCAGAGATGTATCTGAGATCTTATACCATTCAGAGGTGATGCCATTCATTCCGTTGAATCCCATAAATCTGGAAGCCATAATTCAAATAATTTGATTTAGGAATTAAGAATATCTCTTAGGAATGCAGGGGTAAAGAATGATTAGTATCAGAGACTTTGAATTCAAAAGATTTGTAAAAAAAATGGTAGCTTTTGTTCACAACCTTCAATTGATTTTATAACTTTTTAATTCTTACCATTTAATGGCCGACTTCCCGCGCCACACGAATGAAAAGACCTAGACATTAATGAAAAAGTTTGTTATGAAGTAAAACATCTTTATTTGGATTAATTACTTTGTGTTGGAATTAATGGGAAGTATTACTGACAAACTGGTGAAAAAAGATAGCAAGATTTCAAAATGTCTCACAACGATTTCCAGCGTGTCACGTGAAGTTTCTCAGATAATGACGTGAAGAAGGTAGAATGGCGTGTGAGACTTGGCAGTTTTGACAAATGAAAATCTATAGAACCTGATAGTGAAGACCAAATTGCATTTTCTAAGATAAGATCATGTTGTTTTCTGACAAAGAGTTTGAGTTATAGATTGTTTTGGACATGTTCAAGTTTGACAGTTTGTGTGATTTGACGTTCGTTTTGATTATTTAAATGATACACCCACGCAAAACACATTAAAAAAAATTTTTTAGTACCAGAATAGACACATCACAATCCTAGGATAGCCAGGGCAGTATCTGTTGAATCCCCACTTGAACCAAAGTTCAGCTATGCTTACTCATAGCAGACAACTTAGAAGCTTGGAGGCACGGGCTCCTCCTTACATGTGCACTCACTTCTCAGGCACACCAAGCTTTGAACCCCAAAGGAATTGCGTCCCAAAGGGATGTTGTCTCTACTAAGAGCCGTAAAAGTGTGGGGCGTCTTAGTCGGTCTCTGACCTTCTGCGCCAATAGATAGAGGTTTTTTTGGAAGATTTGTAGCTGAACCCTTAAGCCTTGATGGTTATCCCTGTAGAATTCAAGAAGTAAGATAACCATCAAGGCTTATGATGAAGAGCAAAGATCATCCAAAGGGATAATTATTTTACCAATAAGAATGGGACCAATTGAATGCAATGTGATTTTACTGTTATTCTTTCTTATGTATATATTGTTTGTTCATAATCTTTAATAGTTTTCAATCATTCATAGAAACATTCATGAAATTGATAAACACATAACACAAGATATGGTATCGCAGAAAACTCCTG
>MU223043.1:10223-30613 GCA_018584345.1 Thuja plicata | reverse complement strand
GGGTAGGGAACCTAGGAGAGAGGGATCAGAAAAAGTCCTTCTGGTTAGGGTTTGAGAGTAGCCCTAAGAGACTCAAAGGTGAGTCTAGAGAGTCCTGAATTGAATAGGATTCCAGGTGAGATTCCTAGAAGAGAGTAGGAATTTCATAGAGTTAGGTGACCTCCCCATCAAGTTTGCAGCAATGTGACCATATCTGCCATATGTTGTACAGTTTATCCAAGTGTTATAATCCCATACATATTTATTATTGATTCTCTTTGGTTGATAAGGAACTTCTTTACCTTTTGGCTTCCATGCTTGCCTTTTCTTTTTATAGCATTCTTCAGATGTGTGCCCATTCATCTTGCATGTAGGACAGTATTTTTCCATGTAGGTTTCCTTATTTGGCTTTTCTATCTTGCTCTTGCATTCATAAGCCTTATGTCATTTCTTGTTACATTTATAACAGAATCTTATGAATGAAGATGTACGTGTTGATTTAGGAGTACCTTTAATTTTACCTCTACATACATTTGATGTGTGCCCTTTCTTTCCACAGTGCTTGCATGTTAGCTTTCTTGGTCTTGTATTTTCATAGACATTCTTTGGATTTGATGATTCTTCATTTTCGATAAAGCCTATACCGTTGTTGTTGTTGACTCTTCATTGTCCTTCAAGAAAGTCATCCAATATTTTATTGCTTTCTTCAGCCTTTCTGATAATCTCATTATGTTGTTGCTAAATTCTAACCTCATGCTTTAGCTTTTCATTTTCTTCTCTTAGTTCACTGATAATCTATATTCTTTCAATGAGTTCCACATTTATTCTATTTTCTTCTTGACTCATAAGGATAATCTAATTTGTGAGATCATGGTGATGCTCAGCATGTCTTTGAATTTCCATTTCATTTTCTTGTAGTTTCTCTGTAATCTTCCTTCTGTCATCAATAGCAAGTGTTCTCTCTGTTTCAGCTTGTCTGGCAGAACTCATCACATCAATCATTCTTACCATCTGGGTCTCTTGACCGATTTGCAGCATCTTTATTTGCTCTATCAGATGTTGATTGATCTCCTTTAGATTTGTGACATTCTCTTCTAATGTATCTGATGTATTACTTGCATTTGATCCTGAAAATTCAAACAAATCTGGAATATCTTCTTCTTGATAGTCTTTTTCATTGTTCTGGGTAGCCATACCTTTTCTTTCATCTAGCAACTCTCTCATCTTGATTCTTGCTTCTTTATATTGTTCATAGAACATTTGTATCTCAAGTTTTTTGTTCTCAATATTCTTATCAAGTTTGTACTTCTCTATTGTAAGATATTTTCTCTTAAGCCTTTAAACATTTCAAAGAAGATACCATAGCTTTGATACCAATTGTTGGAATTAATGGGAAGTAGTACTGAGAGGGGAGGGGTGAATCATTAGTAATCATTCAATTTTGATTTACCAACCATTACTATTATTCTTTCTTATGTATATATTTTTTGTTCATAATCTTTAATAGTTTTCAATCATTCATAGAAACATTCATGAAATTGATAAACACATAACACAAGATATGGTATCGCAGAAAACTCTTGTTAGGAAGTAAAAACTGTGATGGGGATGGCACCCACAAAACTTCACTATCTGCATAATGGAAGGAAGCCAGTTAAGGCTTACAATTTGATCACTTCTGATGATCTACCCTTTTCTCTACTTGTCGGTAGCCTCTGTTCTGTTCTTGAAAACTGATTTGATTTTGTTTGTGTTCTTCTGCATGAATTCTCTGTCTGGTCTTTAGTTTCTCTCCATGGCTACTATCTTCATTAATCAACTTCTTTACTCAATGGATTGAGCATCTATTTATACAGGTATTTGACCTATCTTGGAATTCACGTATTACAATGTTAACTCTTGGATCCAAGGTTTACAACTTGACCTTGATCTTTATTTTGCATGTTTTAAAATAGTAAAACTAATTAAAACAATAACAATTAGATTGCTTCCTCCGCACATAATGGATTTAAAAGCAAATCAAGAAGTTATAAATACAACTTCAATGATTTATCTGACGTGGAAAGTCAGATCCACTTTTGCGGGATGTAACTAACTGTCGGTTCTTGGTCATCGGTTTGAACTTGCAGTTTATCGGCATTCCTTGACTGAACTGTTTGTCGGATTCCCTATATCTGCCTGGTTGCTCTCTTTGTTGTTTTTTTGGGTAGCACTGTTGTTACTTGTGGGGTATCTTTTACCTTTTTGTCATTGGATAACACTTAACAGTGTTTGTCGGGTAACCTTGGCGTTGGATAGTGCTTTGCCCTGTCTATCGGTGTAGAGTAAACGGATGGTGTAGATCATGTTTTTCTCTAAGCATACTAATGGAAAAATATAATGTCTTCACTTTTCTCTTACAGGCCATTGAGAAATGTATTTTCACTTTAGTAACCATAACGGTAACTTACTTGAGGTAGCGGAAAATTAATTTTCCACTTCTCCTTTGGGCAAAGAAATGCTTTTGGAGTGCTCCATGTTCAAAAATCTGCCAAAGGAGAAATTTGTCCTGTCGGGGTGCCAAAATGACATGTGTTGATTTCATCGGCCTTCTTTATATCTTGGATTCCTTATGAGATAGATTCTTTCCCAAAATTCCTTCATTTTAAAGGTTTGGCAGAAAATGCACTCCGCAGGTCGAAACACGCTTGTTGGAGTAGTGGAGAAGCCATTTTCTGCTTTTCTGCCTATATGCTTACACCTTAAATTTTTCCTCACTCAATCATTCCTTTTACTTGAAATAGGTTCAATCTGAATGCCCAAGGCTTTCTTACTCCCAAATTTCTCATTTTCAACCTTTATTGACATCTGATACTCTTCATTCTGTTAATTGCAGAAAACACACTTTGTAGGTGATTTTTTGCCATGGTGAAGCTTGAAACCGATTTCCCGCCAATGCTGCAAAATGAAGAGTTATGGCTAAATACTTCAACTGCATATAAGACTGATGTTAGAATTCTTCAAACCATGGCCTTTACCAGATTGGGAACTTAACCTACCCAATGAAAACATGACCTCAAATATAGATTCCCTCCAGCTCACAAAAGAGAGGTCAAATTTGGGAAATCCGATAAAGGTCTCCTAGCCTAAGGGGATAGCTAGACTTAGACTTAGGACTCGCATGAAGTTTTCAAGACCACTACTACACATTAAACATCCACTTTTGTCTAAAGGTATGCAGACCAAAAGTGGGGCAACAGGTGGCTCTGTCTGGGGACTTGGACATTCACATGTCCAAGCAAGGAACTCAAGTCTCTGCTTTCAAAAATCTCAATAAAAGGTGGCTCACAAAAAAACTAAATCAAGACATGGAAAGGAAAGCAGAAAGGAAACCTAACTAGGAAAACAAAAATAGGAACTAAACATAACTATTGTACAATACAGGGGTTACCTATTTTCAATTCAAATATGATAGAGTTTCAAATCCTGACCATTATACGTCAAGGGTAGTGCCTCACCATATGGATATGTCAATTTAAAAGAATTCTTCTCAAACGCGTGATGGATCTTGAAAGGTCCTTTCCACAGTGTTTCAAATTTTCCGTGCATGCCTTTGGGTGCCCTGTGCTTGTCCCATAACAACACCATGTCTCCCTCCATAAATTTCTGGGGTCTGCTCTTTTTGTCAAACAAGTTCTTCACATGCATTTGGTGTCGTGTGATATGATCAACCATTTTTTCCCCTTCTTCTTCCAATTTGTTTAGGTACATAATCCTCTTTTCTAAACCATCTTGGTATATGCCATCTTCCACTGCTATTCTTAGTTTGCAAGTCGCTAACTCTAATGGTAATGGAAGATTGGCTTCTACCCCGTAAACAAGTTCAAAAGGAGATACACCAATGGATCTTTTGGGAGTCACTATATCCGTCCAGAGGGCTTCATATATTTTCTTATGCTAGGTTCTTTGGTTATCCTCCACGAGCTTTTCCATGATGTTTACCAAATTTTTATTGCTAGAATCAGCTTGACCGTTCTCTTGAGGGAAGTAATCAGACGAATAATTGATCATGATGCCATACTCAAAGAAAAACTCAGTAATTTCTTGAGAGGAAAAGTATGCAAAATTATCCATAACTAACTTAACAGGCACATCAAACCTTACTAGAATGTTTTCTTTGATAAACTCACATACCACTTCCAAAGTAGTTCTTTTGGTTGCTTTCTCCTCCACCCATTTTGTGAAGTAATCATTTGTAGTGATTATGTAGGTATGACATGCGCTAGACGTGGGATTTATAGGACCAATAAAATAAAGACCCCACTACTGAAAAGGACCCTCAATTATCATTGGTCTCAAGGGCAGTGCTGCCAGCTGAGGCTTTCCAGAAAACATTTTGCATTTTTCACATCTCGCTACCCAATGGTAAGCATCTCTAAACATTCCTGGCCAGTAATAACACTATCTGAAGATCTTGAATGCAATGACTGATGAGGAGAAGTGTCCTCCGCAAGCTTCATCATTAAACACCTTTAATAGCTTCTCTTGTTGTTGTCTGTCGACACACCGAAGGAAAGTTCCATCTATAGATCTCTTATACAGTTTGTCCTCCCAAATTACATATTTAGAGGCTTAAAGTTTTAGATCTCTCCTTTGCTTTGAAGTTAACCCTTTAGGGCATTCACCATATGTCAGGAAATACACAATGTTTTCAAACCAAGGGTCTTGCATACTTACTGCCAAAACCAAATGCGTAGTTTCTGGATCTTCATCCACTTTCTTTTTTGCCATCACCTTGCATAGTTAATTCCCTCTCATAAACTTGGTGGGCTTGATCTCTATATCATATTCTTGGGTTTTAGCCACCCATGCTCCTCTGTTGTTACATCCTACATCCTGTTGAGTTAATATGATTTTTATGGCAATATCAGGCACATACACCAGAGAGTGAGTGTAAAATTTAAAATCTAAAATTATTTAAATCCTTTACCACTGCAAAGGCATTCTTTTTAGTCTGAGAGTACCCTAGTTCATGATTTTTCAAAGGTGTTCTCATAAAAGCAATGGGAGCTTGGATTCCCTCCTCGTTCTCCTGCATTAGGATGGTTGATAGAGTATGTTCAAATGAATAACAATAGATTATGAAATCTTTCTTATAATCTGGGTGACATAACACAGGAGCGTTGGCTATGGTGTCCTTTATGCTTCTGAAAGATTGTTTACCAGGATCATTCCACTTGAAACTCACATTTCCCTTCATCATGTCCACTATACATTTAGTAATCTCAGAAAAATCTGGAACAAATCTCTTGAGAAAGTTTACCTGGCCGAAAAATGATTTCACTCTAGTTTTATTCACAGGTAAACTCAATTGTTGGATTGCTCTTACTCTTTCTGGGTCAATCCTTATGCCTTCTTGGGAAGTAATGTGACCCATCAATTTCCCTTCAGTTACACAAAAAATTGACTTCTTGGAGTTCAATGAAATCCCATCTTCTCGACACCTTTGCAATACTCTTCGTAAATCATTTATGTGATCCACTCTTTTCCTAGAAAATACAGTAAGATCATCCAGATACATACCAATGATTTTTTTTCTTCATATCACTAAAGGAAAGGTCCATACCTCTCTGAAAGGTGGCTCTGGTGTTGATTAACCCAAATGGAATTCTATGATATGCAAAGGTGCCCCATGGAGTGGTGAAAGCGGTTTTATGCTGGTCTACTTCCTCAACTTCAATATGGTTATACCCTTAGAAGCCGTCTAACATGGACATCATTTCAGATCTGGCCACGGTCTGCAAGAGATGATCCATTTTGGGAAGTGTGTAATTTTCTTTCAAGGAAGATTGATTAAGGTTTTTGAAGTCAACACAGATTCTTATCTCTCCTTTCTTCTTCCTCACATGCACTATATTCGCTACCCAGGTAGAATGATGGATAGGGTATAAGATCTTTGCTTTGAGCATTTTATCAACTTCCCTAAATATGGCATCAACAACTTTGGGATTGTAATTCCTTTGTTTATGTCTGAATGGAGTTGCCTCGGGTTTCAAGGGAATATGGTGTTTGAATTTCCCGTTCATAAAACTTTTCAAATCTTCATAACTCCAGGCAAAAACATCTTGGTATTCTAGGAAGAGTTTCCTGGCCTCTTTCCTCTCCTCTTTAGTGCAACATTTCCCAATGTTGATCATCTTGGGATCCTTCTTGGTTCCTATGTTCATTCCCTCATATTTGCC
This sequence comes from Thuja plicata, assembly GCA_018584345.1. NCBI lineage: Eukaryota > Viridiplantae > Streptophyta > Pinopsida > Cupressales > Cupressaceae > Thuja > Thuja plicata. The sequence goes on along the minus strand of MU223043.1, from coordinate 24,413 downwards.
AGTGGTAGGACCTCTCTCTATTCTCTTCTTCTTAACAAAGGTGTCATGCCTATTGAAAATAGTCTCAAGAGTGACCAAATGGGGAGGAATGATATTACCTTGTAACTGGATGACATCTGACTTATCCTTCTTTTGCTTGTCCTGATGGTGTCTTTCAGTTCTGTTAGGGACATCTTTAAGGAAGTCACCACCGCTCTCTAGAAAGAGAAGGAGATTTTGATAATCTTTGAACACTTGCCAATCTTCTACATTATCGGGCATAGATGGTCGATATAGAATCTCCACTTGGTACTTTTTATCTTTGAATTATGGGTGAGGGAGGAGTAGAAAAGCTGACATGGCCAAGGAATCTACCTTGGAGTTTAATTCTCTTGGCACAGATTCAATAAAGAATGCATCCAATGCCTCTATTTCATCCCATACTCTGTTTCTGTAATTTTTTAATCTGTAATTTTTTACGAGTATTGATTCTTGACTTGATACACGATTAGCTCAGCATCACCACGAGCTATCAAGATCTTCACACCCTTTTCCTTTGTAGAAATAATCCCTAATAGGAGGGCTTCATACTCGGTAGTATTGTTGGTGTTCCCAAACTCCAATTTATAAGCCATGGGCTCACATACACCATCTGGTGATATCAAGACCACACTTGCACCAGATCCTGACAATGTGCAACTGCCATCAAATTCAAGAGTCCAAATCTGTGGTGGCATTTCTTTGGTGGAAAACTACTTTTTCTCTTCCCCAGGTTCCATTTCCTCATCGTGATCATCAGTAAACAACATATAGTTACCAAATTCCAACTCTTGATACAGAATTTGGGCTTTAGGGTTATCAGATTTCAGTACAATAAACTTAGCTTTCTCCTCCGGGACCAGTTTAATCTTTTTATTGCCCACTAGGATTAAAGCTTGAGACCAATCCAACTTCATCTCCCCTCCAAGGTCTCTGCAAAAACTCCTGCTTAACAGTAAACCGTAACTAGCAAGTATATCAACAACAATGATTGTTAGCAACATCTTCTCGGGATGTGCCGCCAGGGCCACTAGAGCATCTTTAATTTTACCAACTAGGGGTACTTGCTTGGAATCCATATAGTAACATCTACCATGGGCTTTAGTGAGGGTAAGTCTAGGGATTTAGCTACAGTTGATGGCATGACATTATCTGAGGCTCCAGAGTCTATTATGTAATTGCTTAACTTGCAACCATTAATATATAATGACACATAGAACGGGTCAAGATTTTGGCCTAGGAAAGTAGCCAAAATAGAAGGTTCCCCTTGCTTATTTAGTTCTGAAAATATAGACTCATTTTCTATGGTAGTCATAACATTTTGGTTTAACTCCAGATTCCCTTATTTACTGTAATCTACTAGCTTTTGCAGTTCTATGGGATTAGACTTAAGGTAGTCTATAGGAGAAATCTGAATTTTGGAATCTCTATAGAATTGAATAATGTCAAAAGAGCTTTGCTCCTTACCTGGTTGAAGAATTCTCACTCCTTGATTGGCCTCCTTAGAATAGGAGGTAGATGCCTCATTATTTTTAAGTGGAGGTGTTGAAGCAGGGCTTTTATCTTTCTGACTCCAGGTCAAGACTGTATAAGAGGTTTCGTCTATGGTAGCGTAACATGTTGCTTCTTACTCTAAATCTGATTCATACTCTATATATAAGTTTTTAGAGTCGCCATGCGAGTATGAATCTGGTTTAGCTCCAGACACCCCAGCATTCCACTCATCAGTATGATGCATTTGCCAAGCATGAGCTACATCAAGGCAGCTCTCTCCATCATGATCTATAGTTAGGTTGAAGGCACACATGTTTCCTTTTTTAGGAGGAGCTTCTATAGCTATCCTTGGTGGTGGAGTAGCCAACTGTAATGCCTTTCCATCAACATTCCTCCCTTCGTTGTTTCTCCCAGGCTGCTACTGAAAGTTTCGCTAGTAGGGATTATTAAATCTGGGGAGTTGCCTCTTGAAGGCAATGAATTCATTGGACAACTTTTGAATCATCTCATCTGATGACATAGTATTGCTAATACTGGCTCTAGATTGTATGTCTCTTTTCCATTTCCTAGATGAGATCATATGGTCTTCAAGTTCTATAGTAGTTCTCTGTGTGGCATCCAAATCTATAGGGTTCACCCTTCTTAGATCATAATTGATGTATGGCGGCATAGCACTTATGAAGAATGTTTTCAAATTTCCCGTCATAGGCCTATCAGCTGCTGGGATATGATTTACGAGCTTATTGAATTTAGCTATAAAATCCCTCATACTGATAGAAGGTTCTTTCTTGAGAGAAGTTAGTTGCATCAATAGGGCATGCTCATCTTCAGCAGTTTTAAACCTTCTTTCAAAGGAAGCTCTCATGGAAGCCCAATCTATGATAGAAGAATTAGGCAAATGGTGAAACCAATCGGCAACACCCTCAACAAGGGTCTCAACAAATAATTTGATGGCCACATCCTCCTCTTGTACTGCTAGGATATTGACTGAAGAAAAGAATGTGACAATGTGCTCGTCTGTGGATGCTTTCTCATCTCCATAAAATTTGGGAAACTTCTTTCTAGATCCTGAAGGAAGAAGATTATATGCTGCTAATTACAGAGGTCCAATTGTGGCAGCCCAAGGAAGCACCATAGATACTTGGGGTAGATAGGGTGTTAGGTTGATAACAGGAGGGGAAACTACTCTGTGTAAAGTTAACACTTGGCAAGTGGTGGACAACTGAGTAGTTTGTTTAGGAGGTGAAGAATGTCTACTCTGGCTCCTTGCAGTTTTGTTTCCTTGGTGAGGTACTTCTAAAAGAGCATAGTTAATATCCTCAAGTCTCTCAAAGACTAGGTCTGTGCTACCTTCTTTCCTTGTACTCTTGAGAAACCTTTTAGGCTCCAGGCTTTCAACTAATTCTGTATCCTAGCGTCATGCTCTGCTTGGCGTTGTGCCCTTCTTAGATTTCTCCTCCAGGTGGCTCCTTCAAGTGCTTCTTCTCTAGCTTCTTCTTGCTCTAGCACTTGACTGGCATTTCTATAATGCTCGGTGCTTCTTTTGTATCTCCAGACAAAAGTATTTAGTGGGGAAATGAGGTCCTCTTGATCATCTTGGAATCCAAGATTTGGTTAGAGCACAGGAATTATATTTTCATTGGGAACCACCATCTTTCCTCGTGATATGCTTCTGGTATAATGACTATTTTTTTCCCTAGTAGAGTCGCCAAAAATCTGTTGGTAAATAGATTGTTCTTCTTTGTTATAACTCTAAAATGCCCAAATATGAAGAAATAATTGAAAACAACAGTTGGGAAATTATAATTTCATACTAATTTTGCTCTGAATTTAAAGGTACAACTCCCTTATATGAATGATTTTTAGTCAATTTTGATCTTTCCTAATCTAATAGGGGTATGTTCTTGACCCGAGAACAGAAGAGGTAAACCAAGCTAAACCCATATAAGAAATAGCTTAGGTGGGATGAATTCAATTCTAAATCTATCCAACTCTGAGATTTTATCAAACAGATTAACTCCCAAAACTGGTAATGCATGAACTTCTACTAAAAATGCAGATGCAAGACTAAAGATTAATGATGAAATGACAATAAATCTATATCACAGGAACATTCCCCAAACTTAAGATAACACCAGATTTACCCCTTAGCTAATTGTATCAAATCATAATACAAAATTATGGTTCAAATACAGATTGTAAACCTAACCTCAAAGAAACATTTGAATTCAATAGAAAGATAAATAAAACAATAGTATTTAGACATACAAATTTGAATAAGCAAAATGCTATCTTTCACACCAAAATTTAGTCGACCTTTGTATTGATTTTGGAAATAATACATATAGAGTCCCAAATTGGACCGTTACAAAAAGGGGTAACCGAAACGGTTCAACTTCCCCAACTAGAAATGATAACCAAAGGTTTATCCATTACAATATTATCAAAAATAGTATAAGAGGGAATCTAGGTAACCATAAGTTTTCTTCCCCTTGTCTAATTTGGCCCTATAAGCTGTGACAGTAGTGATGACTTGGAAGAACTCTTTGTGCAAGTTGACGTGGATGTTGGTATATTGGATGAGCCACCTGGAATGTTATTTGGCCAGAGTCTTGATTGCATATGTCCAATCTTTCAGCTCTTCCATAGCCCTAAAGATACATCCACTCAATTGCTGGAGTTTTGGGACCTTATCTAAATGAGAAGAAGACTGGTCTGCCAGATTATGCATATAATCAGAGAATGACTTCTACATGTTGGTCACTCTGATTAATTCTTTGCCTTGACCACTTGTCTGTGATTCTACGTGAAGCCCCATGAGGAGTTTAAAATCTTTGTTCTACTCTTCCTTGACCTTGACATATGTTTGTTGCAATCCAGCCTCCACTTGGATGATCATCTCGATCTTGAACTCCAGACTTTGAAGCCATTCAATCAAAGGATCATCTCCATTTTGTAAAATCTTAGCCTTTAGTGCCTCCTTAGTCTTCATATTTACTGCCATATGCAACATCACTATGCATTCCTGACACCTCACCCTTTCTTCCGTGAGAGTCTGCAGATTTTTACTAATGTTATTACTCTCAACTTCCAGCCTTAGAAGAGCATTACCCAATTGCTCAATAATTTCTAATCCTTCAGACTCTAGCCTCTCGATCCATATTTTGCCAATCTATCTGAAATGTTGATCTTCTTGCAGATTAGCTATGATGGATTGGTTTTCTGCAGCACTGGGATCAAAGGTGGTTTGGGTGCTGGGAACGCTTGCAATCAGAGTGAGGAGTAGTCTCATGAAGTTGGTTAGCTCAGCCACTTCTACCTTAAGTTGAACCTTGGCAGTCTTGAGCTCCTCGAGCTCTTCCTTTATCACCACATTAGTAGATTTTCACCAGTCCACCTTGGTGTCATGACGAGCCAACCCCATATGAAATGACTGCAACTGAAAGTCTGAAGAAGTCATATCTTCGAATCTGCCCTCCTTAGTTGGCTTGGCCACTTCCATAGTGAAGTCCCCATTCTTAGGATCACTACCCAGAGTAGACATAGTCTTTACTTTCTTTTGCTTGCTCGTAGTGGCTTTGGGCTCGTGACAGAGTGTCTTTGCTGGAATTTCCTTCTTTCACCATCTTCCTCTTGCATTCCAGAGTATTTTCTATCCATGACTCTGCGCTGGTAACTTTGTTGGCAGAAACCAACTCCTCAATGAACAACTTCCTTATGACTGGGGGAGTAGCTTTTGGTCTGGAAGTAAATGTGTTCACTGAAGTAGGGGAAGAGGAGATTAATTTGACAACTTGAGCAACCTCTTGTTGCTTCCTGACCACTTTATCTGATTCTATAGTGGAGGTACTAGAGCTATCCTCTCCTACTTCAACTATAATAGGGATCCTCGCCTTGGATTCTCTTGGGTAGAGTTCCCAACTTGGGTATCCACATCAATAGCTTTAACTAGCCACTCGGGCTCTGTAGCTTTAGTGAGCTCAACTGTAGATTTGACTGGGTCTGTAGAGACTTCTTCTTCAGTTGCTCCAATGTCTAGAAGAGGGCCCTCTCCACAGGTCTTCTCTAATGAGATTGCCTTCTCAGGAGGTTCATCACCTCATCCCACCAGTTGGGTTGATCCTTTAGCAATGGTTGGAATCATTGCTGACGAAGTTGCTGCAGTGCTAGAAGTATCCTTTGTCAGGGTTCGCTCAGTGGGAGGCTTCCTTTCTGACCTCTTCCTTTGGCTTGCAGTCCATTCAACCCATTGTTCTGTCCTTTTGAAAATGCCACCCATTAGATTCTGCAAGTCACTAATGGCTTGATTTAGCATGGGCTCATAACTGATGGGAGTGAACTTTATCTCCTCCAGATATGTGTTATTGTACATGTGGTTGCCATCATCTTCTAGCCCCTCCACTGCAATGTTAACTTCAAACCTTTTAATTTGTTCAATAGTTAACCAGACATAGAACCTCTCCCTACTCTCAAAATCATCTTTACAATTGGCCCAGTAGTCTTCAATATCATCGACATGATGAATAGCACAGCTCATTTGCAAGACATCTCTGGTATAATTCACTGGATTGTACTGCGGCCTCAAGACATCATCGGTTTACAAAGAAAACCTCTTTGAGAATGTCTTTAGAACATTCTTCACCTCCGACCAGAATGCACAACTGTAAGCTTCGTTAGTCATGGGGAAGTCATAGCCCTTCTTCCTAGCATCAACACAGATTAAATTCACTTGGAGTGCTTGCCTCATCACCTTGATCAACAAGATCATATCGGTAGGATACCTGGGCAGCTTCAAAGGGAAGTCATCAAAACCTGCAAGACGAAGGTATGAGAAACCTCTGAATTGAATAAAATAGCATCTGAATTGGCTGATAAAAGCTATGGCTTTAGGAGAAAATCTCCTCTCTGGACAACCTTGTAGTTCCCGACACAGTCTCATTGTAAACGCATCATTAACTCTAAGATAGTCAGCATAGCTGTTATGTAATTGCAAAGAAGGGAAAAATTCGTAACTCTTAACATCATCAGTAAATTCCTCTAATCTAGGAAACCCTGGCCAAATTTGGATTGTATCCAGAAAATATAAAAGGACTGAAGACATGTAAAATTCATTCTAGCACTTAGCTCTATCTAGGGCCTCCGAGAGGTTCTCACTTACCATAAGGGCCCAATCAATGAAGTGATGTTGGGAACAGATTACCTGAACTAGGAAGAAATGATGGTAAACAAAATTGAGCGCCTCACTCTCACCTATGATCCTGTGGAGTAGCACCAAGATGTCTATGATTTCTGGCTTTAGATTAGTGTCATATAGTGTTTTTGGCAGCGTCCCTTTGGTGTTTCTAGGCTCTTGAAACCATGCCTTCATTATCTCCTTCTTCCAAACTGACTTCTTGGCTATATATTCAGTCACCACTTGACTGTATATCATTTTTGAATACTCAGCTTGCTCTAGGATGCAAAGCGAGTTCTGAACCGATTTTCTATTGATGGCAGAGAAGCAATTTGAGAACAAGGTTCTAGAGAACATTGAAAAGAAAATTGCAATTGACCAGGTGCAGCTTACACAGATTATCAACACTGTAGAAACCATTGTGAAAAATGTGGTAGCATTACTTGTAAAGTTGAGTGACTCCTCTAAATTTACTATGGAAATCAAGAACAAGATAGTAAAGATCGATGTAGACATGAAGGAAAGTGCAAGGCAGTTAGCACTTGACCCGAGCACCAGTTCTGCTCACTTCATGAAAATAAAATATCTTACTGATTTGCAAGATGAAGTGTTGAGAGAAGAAGCAAGAATCAGAGAATCTCTTACAAAAATCTAGAGCCAGCTTCTACCACACATGGATGGAATGCAGAAACACATAACACATGCTAAAACTCTCATTCATTAAAATAACTTCTTAGTTGTCGAGCTAATGATAGAGCTATTTGCAGAACTACAAGTTGAATTGCACATCTTGAAGGTGCTACAGGACAACTGGGACAACACTCTATCTCAAATTTTGAAGGTACATAGTGATTTTCTATCCTGCTTCAGGATAACCCTATAGATGACATTATTTTTGGCATTCTTGTCAAAAACAAGGGGGAAATGTTATTGTATAAGAGAGAAATGTCATTGTAAATTACACATGTACAATGAATTATGTAGAAGATATATTTTACAATAACAAATTTGAAAAATACAAAAACAAAGTCAGTTGGACCTGAGCAGCAGAGAAAGTGTCAAAACCCAAGCAATCAGTAAGGGGGAGTTTTGACATATCAGATACAGAGTTTAATGGTAAGTGTTTTTGTCACTAATGCCAAAGGGGGAGATTGTAGACCTTATGGCAAGACATATTGTCAATTAGTGTCAAAATACTTAGTCATTTAGTGTTGCCTGAGTATACAGTGTCGCCTGAGTGTTTAGCATCGCTCGAGTGTTCAGCATCACCCAAGTATTCAGTATCGCTCGAGTGATTGTTTATCACCCGAGTAGTCTTTTGAACCCGAGTGACAGTTTGAAGCCAACTTTGCATATATTGTTAAATATAATTTTGTTTATTGTAAGTCGACTTACAAAGTTATTTGTTGGATAAATATATATGTAAGATAGTTTGTTTTATCCAAGTATATGAAGAAGAATATGCACAATATATGAATATGATTATGTATGCATAAGGCATGTGAATGAAAGTTTGAGTTAAGTGCAGAAGTGTTTAGGACAACAGAGACTTATCTATCACATTCAGGTGATCAGTTATATTCAAAGGATCTTATTCAGTAATCATAGTTGCATAGAGAAGATCATCAACTGGTTCATTCTCACAAGTGGATCAGAAAAATCCTTTAACAAGGTGGACCTAACAATCCTTTATTTAAATATCTTAACCGAGTTGCATTAATCATTGCATTGTATAAAATCCTTTAACAAGGTGGACCTAACATTCCTTTCTATGCTCCTAACAAGGCAAAACATTAGAAGTGGTCATTGTAAGCTCTAACAGGCTAAATTTATACTATAGTACTAAATCTTGTGGGTATCATCCCTATCCCAGTTTTACTTTCTTTTGGAAGGTTTCTGGGTAACCAAATATTGTGTTATGTGTTCTATTTGATTCTTTACTTTCAAGTTATATGCATGAAAACAAATAAGTTAATCTAATTGTGGATTAAAAGGATTAAGTTTTATTGGTTTCTAATTCACCCCCCCCTCCCCTCCCCCTCTTAGTCATTAGGCACATCACATAATTCCAACAGGTATAGACTATTAGAAAAATCCTTGAGAGGAATCAAGAAGGTTGTTGATGCGACAAGAGAGTCAACTCTACCATTGTACTCTCTTGGGACTATAGAGATGTTGAAAGTATCAAATGGCTCAATACAATCCCACACTAAGTTGTAGTAGTATATAAGTCTCTCATTCCTTTTCTGATATTGATTTTAAATTTGACACATCACCAATTTGACATCACCTTGGGTATGCAAGGTTTTTATTCCCTTCTTGTGTGTCATTTCAATGCCTAACAAAAAGACCTCATATTTAGATGTGTTGTTGGTATTACTGAACTGCAACTTGAAGGACAAGGGAAAGAATTTAGTTTTTGGAGATATCAAGAAAATCCACACACTGGATCCTAATGACACACAACTACCATCAAACCCCAACATCCAAATGTCATTGGAGCTAGTGGTGCTTGTTTCTGTAGAAATTTGGGTAGGACTTATAGAATTTTCAACCATGGTGGAATATTCAACCTCTTCAACCATCATGAAGGATTCATTAGAAGTAATCTCAACCCCTTGTTCCTCACTTGCATCTGAAAATCTCTTAGTATTAGAGAGACATGAAGAACCTTTTGATCCATCAGTCCAGTCTTGTGCAAATTCTAAATTTTTTTTAGTGTGAAGGTAATATTTTCCCATTCTTGCTGACTCAAACAACATTTGAGCATGAGGGTCATCAGACCTAACCATTGCATACTTAGTATCTCTCAAGAACTAGCTTCTACATAACACCCTTGATGGGTATCCTTGCTTCGAACATGTCTATGTTGATCTCACCTCCTACATCTTTACAGAAGTTAAATCCAAGTAACATTCCATAAGAAGTAGGGACACTTACAATCAAGATGGTCATATTCATTTTATAACTAGGAAGGATGCGAATAAAAATTATGCATCCTTAATTTTCCCCCTGAGAGGAACTTGCTTATTCTCCATGGAATAGAAATTTCCAAAAGTTTTGGTCAAGGTTAAAACCAATGCATCTGCCACTTTGGCTGACATAACATTATTTGGTAAGTCTATCCAACTGATCTGAATCAACTTGTAGGTAACCAACCTCAAAAATTTGTACTTTTTTCTTCTTAGTGTGGTGAATTATATCAAATTCTTTAAAAGAACTTGTTAGGGAAGAGGAAAAAATTTTAGCCTATGGTTTTGGAATAGACACACTAGATTTGGGTAAACTTGCAAAAGGAGGATCATGATTACTTGATTTTTTTGAATCTTTAGGAAAAATGGTAAATGGTGTTCCTCTTTTAGAAATGGTGACCAACAATTGAAGACCATCATTTTCCGTTGTTGTCTCATCTTTTTGATGAGCCAATTTTATTTGAGAATGTGTCATCACAAAAATTCTCGACCATGAGCCTCTTTAGATTATACATCATCATAGTGTACATACTTGATATTAGAGTCACAAACTATCTCTTCATCTTATTGATAAAGGGTAGTGATATCCTCCATTTGATATTTAGCTGATTGAGAACCATCTTGATCTACTTCATAGTACCACATGTTGATTTTCCTAGAGGGGCCTCAAGAGAAAGCCTCTCTAGAGGAGGGGGAAGCTTGGCTTGATTCTTGGCTACATAATTGTGGGCAACATTTGGATATGTCCACCATGGATTATCCTTGTACGGGGCAAAAAATGATCCTTGATAAATTTTATTCTTGAGAACAATAAGTTCATTTGCTAGATTTTGAACCATTGGATCTGTGGTGCTTGATGAGGAAACTTCTGAAAATGAATTTCCTTTTGTACAGTTTGAGTATCTTCAAATCTTACTAGACAAGATCAAATCATGTTCAATCTTTGTTGACATAGTTTGTGCATTAGCTAGATTTGTAGGAACAACCCTTCTCAATAGGAGATAACTTCAAGCAGCTACATATTAATGAAGAAGCACTTGAGTTTATTAGAAGTTAGCCTTGCAGTGGTAGGAATTCTATTTTCCAATTTGTTAAACATGTTAATGAATTCTCACATTCCTTCATGTGCATCCTCTTTCATCTATGTCAATTTAGCTAGTAAATTATGCTCATATTCAAAAGGCTTGAATTGTTCCTAAAACTTATCTTTAAGTATATCCTAGCTAGTGAGAGAACCTTGTGCAAGATTGTAGAACCAGTCAGATCTATTTCCTTGTAGAGTTTCTACAAAAAACCACACTGAAACATCTTGATATTCTACACCAAGAAAGCCATGGGCAATATAAAATGCCTTGATATGTTCACCAGGATGCTTCTTTCTATCATTGTAGAACTTGGGGAAATTCTTGCGAGAACCTTGTGGAAGAGGATGGAGAGGTGGAGTTATGTCCAAACGACCAAAAGATGCCACCTAGAGACCCATTTCATCCCTTTTTGGAAAAAAATGGGATGAAGAGGATGGAAGAAATTAATGGCTTGAAAAATAATGGTGAGGATTCACTGGGCATAGGCTTCTTTTTCTTTGATGGTAGAAAACTAGGATTTCATGAAAGTGGGGATTTGGTAGCAAGGAAATCAAGCTTGGCTTGTTGATCCCAACTTGGAGTATAACCTTTTGACCCTTCACCCTTCTTGCACTAAAACTAAAAGTTAAATCCCTCTAGTGTGAAGATTTAGAACAACCTGAGAAAATAAAATTTAGATCAATAACAAGACACAAGAATTCAAGAAAAAATGTGAGGCTTATGAATGCGCTCGTGTTTCCAGTAGATCACCAAAAAGTATTGACTAAATATTTTATAAGTGATCACAGAGACATTACTTAAAAAATGGAGTATTTAGACATAATATGTGAGATATAATCTATCCTCTCAATTAAGGGGATCCACCCTTCTTATGTCTCCCGAATCAACTAAAACTTTCTAATAAATTCAAACGAATCTAAGATTGGGTGTTTTAAGCATCATATTGTTGATCTTGCTTCGTGTCATTCTTCTCTCTTGGATTTTTCTTGCAAAGAAAGGTTTATACTTTGATTTTGTGATTGGGTAGGTCATGTGTGTAAACAAGACCATCAAGGGAAGAAATAAAGAGATGCCCAAAAATGGGATCACAAGTGTATTTTGGATCTTGGGAAGCCCATTGCAAGTTGGGAATAACATGGGAAGAATAATCTTGAAAGAGAAAGAATATGAATGACTTCAAAATAATACCATCAGTAAATTTCACATCTAGGGAAGTACATTGCAAGTTGGAAAAAAACATGGGTACTTCATTTGCAAACGAGAAGATATTGTTAGAGTAATCACTTATTAATTAAATCATGTTGATTTAATTAGTTAAGTTGTTTTATTACTCTTTACTGCTTAAGCTTTCTCTTAGGTGCATTAATAATTAATTCTTTTATTAATTATTAATGTGCAAACCTAGCTTTTACCTTTTAGGGTTTTGTTCACCTTTATAGGTTGAACCTTGTAATTCTTTTTTCATTAATTCAGATTATAATTTTGCTCTCACATTTTGAGTAACTTCTAAGCTCTTCATCTTTTTCCTTCTTTATGCTTTCTTCCTGTAACAGGTATTTTGCATGCAGTTGTTCTTGGGTGTAATCAGATCAGTATTTCTCAGATCCTTCATAGTATCAGAGCCCCTCTGTTGCTGCCTGTTCTGGAGTGTTTAAAGTGTGTTTTTCAAAGGAGAAAATCTCAACTTTCTCAAGTTTTTTGTCTTCAATCCGTGGGTGACATTTTTTTTAAGCATTTTCGGCCCAAACGAACCTCACCATTGTGTCCAAAAGGCCCGGGAAAGTAAAATTTCATATAAAGTTTTTCCATTTTGGACACAGTTGAAATTTGGGCCCTATTTTGCATTCAAAGCTCTTGGCACATTTTTCAAGGCAAAAATTTGCCTCGGTTTCCATGCCATCTTGATTTTCGTGTCATCTCAATTTTCGTGCATGGAGGAGAGAGAAAATGACTGCCATTTTTTAAAATATTTTTTATAAAAATATAAAGTTTTTTTAATGTTTTTTTGTGTGTTTTTTTATATATATAAAAAATATACATATTTTTTTAATTATTTTTTTTTTCAAAAAAATAATTGCTATTTTTTTAATTATTTTTTTCAAAAAAAATAATTGCTATTTTTTTTAATTGTTTTTTTTCATAAAAAAACAATTGCTATTTTTTATTATTTTTTTTCATTAAAAAAATGATATATTTTTTTCTGCCAAATTTGGTGGGAATTTTGGAGGCAGTCCAGATTTGGAGGGTTTCGCTAGTTTAGCCGAGCTTTGCCATTTTTGGTTGAGGTTTCTTCCGGTTCATTTGTTTTTTGACCTACTGGCACTGTTTTCGCTCTATCTGGAGCATACAGAGGTATTTTTTTGACTTCTTTATATCGTCAAAAAGCTCTTTTCAAGCTCTTTCTGATGATGGAGGTTGGGTTTTTGGGTTCTACTGTTTTGATAGTGTTTTTTTTGTCAAAGTCCAATGTTTGGTTTTGCCTTCCGGGAGCCATATCTTGCTCATCCGAACTCTATTTTTGGCAAACCAGACATCGTCGGAAAGCTGGTTAGTGAGTTTTTCAGTTGCAGGGGTCTTTTATCCAGATTCTGCTCCAGGTTCTTTCTCCTCTAAGTTTTTCTCTTTCGCACTCTGGCAGATAACTTGGGTTCTACAGGTCCTGGGATCTCTTCTTCTGTTCTTCTGGCTCACTCTTCTTTCTGACTTCTGAGCATTGTATGCTTCTCTTCTATAACATTCTCTTTTGTATAAATGCACTAAGATAGAGTGCCTGCTTTTGCATATCTGAGATTTCGAGCACCTTGTGTTTATTTGTACTCACACTCAGTTATAAAGTGCCATGGGGGGTTATGATGTTTTTCCTTTTGTGCTCATCCACCTTTGTCAAGTGAGTGTACCTTCCACGACATTAGCCCATGCTGTGTGTCTATGACACCGCCCTTTATCCTGTGCTTCTACTTCTGTTGCACTATTGGTGTTCCTGATTCTTCTTCCTGCAGATGTTTCTGGCATTGCATTTCAGTGTTCCTGTCACCCCTCTCCATGTTCAGCATTATGAGGGGGTTCACCTGTTGGTTCTATTGCTTCCTTGGTTCGGTTGAGTGATCTAAGTATTATGTTTTGGTTCCTATGTACTAGGCAGATGCAGTGGCTAGGCACCTATGCATTCCGGTGAGATGGATCATCTACTATATAAGCACTCATTCATTCCTACTTTTGGAGGTCACCTCTTTGATTGATCATCTCTTCAAACTTTGTCTTCTCTACCTGGTCATGCATTATTTCAGTGGGGGTTCCAACAGTTACTTCTGACAGTGTTTACAACTTCATGCTTCAGAGATGCTTCTTTCTCTTTCTTGTTCCTTTCTTTGGGACTTTCCCTAGACTGGAGGCTTTGTTTCCTTCATCTAGTTCATCTCTTTTTGGGGTAGAGTTTTTCCCACTGGGT
>MU223043.1:0-10123 GCA_018584345.1 Thuja plicata | reverse complement strand
TTCTCTTAGGTGCATTAATAATTAATTCTTTTATTAATTATTAATGTGCAAACCTAGCTTTTACCTTTTAGGGTTTTGTTCACTTTTATAGGTTGAACCTTGTAATTCTTTTTTCATTAATTCAGATTATAATCTTGCTCTCACATTTTGAGTAACTTCTGAGTTCTTCACCTTTTTCCTTCTTTATGCTTTCTTCCTATAACAGGTATTTTGCATGTAGTTGTTCTTGGGTGTAATCAGATTAGTATTTCTCAGATCCGTTAGATATTGTTATGCTTTACATATACATGGGAAGTAAAATAATATCTTCCCATTTGTGAATGAAATACCCATTTTTTTCCCAACTTGAAATATACTTCTTCGGACCCAAAATTTACTGATGGTATCATTTTGAAGTCATTCCTATTCTTTTTCTTCCAATATTGCTCTTCCCATGTTCTTCCCAACATGTGATGGACTTCCTAAGATCCAAAATCCACTTGTGATCCCATTTTTGGGCATCTCTTTATTTATTCCCTTGATGGTCTTGTCTGCACACATGACCTACCCAATCAAAAAATCAAGGCATGAACCTTATTTTGCAAAAAAACTTGCAGGCTAGAGAATGACAAGAAGAAAGAACAATAACATGATGGAGCCATACAAGGAAGTAGAAAATTGATGGAATGATTGAGAGCATAGAATGCTTTCAAGATTGAGAAGGTTTCCCAATAAAAGCTACTATGATGCAAAGTAATCAAGGATGCAAGTTCGTGTTCTGGTTCAAGTTGCTTTTACCAAACCTGAGTAATTCAATCATGGAGCATCTTGTAGTAGTGTAAGGATTTGACAAAGGATAATGTAAATAGAGTCGTGTCTTGCTAGACACTTAACTTAGTTCCAATTATGTTCTTATAATTTATTTTTGAAAAATTAGATGTAAAATGAAAAAATGTAATTGCAAGTGATAATATCACTTGAAAGGTTGTAACTTGTAACTACATGTAAAAACATTGTAAGTCAAGTTACATTAGGACTGAAATTTGGAATAAGCCATAGTTAGTTATGTAAAAAGTCATAGTTAGTTATGTAAAAATTCATAGTTAGTTTGACTTTCACCTTTTTCCCTTTGATCCCACCTATTTATAGAGAGGATGCTCATCATAATTTTGATCTTTAGGCATTGCAAGAAAACTCTACTGGAATTGTGCAAAATACAAACTTTTATTTTATTTGTGCAAGTTGATTTCAAATTAAATAAAAGAGAAAGGGTTTTTAATCTTTAAGTTGGAGGAACTTTTTATATCATTGTTGTGTTCTTACGTCACAAAATTCTTATTATCTTAGATTTATTGAGAAAACTGTACGAGTTATTTGTATTAATTATAAGGAAAAATTTAAATCTGATTTCATATAGACTTTGTGTTGTAGTTTTCAATTTGAGTTAGGTAGAAAAGGATGCATAGTCTTTGAGCTGTGAATCTTTGTGGTAGTAGAAATTAGAAGCGAAGTTTTAAGTGTTGAAGTCTTTGTGCTAAGCATATTGTTGCCTCATCCTTTATCATTTTATGATAGTGTATGAGTCTTTGAGCTTATGTACATTCCTTAGTTAAATAGTTTACCAGTGCCCTTAAGAATAATATTTTGGTTATTCTTAAGATTATTGGCATTATTGCTCCAATTAATTCTTAGAAGTGAAGTTGTCAAAAGTATCAAGTGTGTAAGTGTATATTTATGAAAGGGGAAATCCTTCCTGGAGAAAGAGGAAGTGATATGTGAAACACCCAATCTTAGATTAGTTTCAATTTCTTGTTAAGTTTTAGTTGATCCAACAACATTAAGAAGGGTGCCTCCCTTTAGCTGAGAGGAGAGATTATACCTCACATATTTTTTCTATATACTCTCTTTTGTAGGTAGTGTGTATATGATCACTTACAAAATATTTAGCCAACAATTTATATATGCTAGATTAACTGTTGTTAAGGATTAATCAATAATGATTAGACTACTTATAAGTTTGTAATAATAGTTTTGTATTTTAACTAACATTACTTTATTGTAACATGTGAGTATGCATATGAGTTCTGTTATGGCATAAGAGTTTCTTATTCTTAAAACTTTTGGGATATTTAACCCCTTACATCTTTTTAAAAGCTCATTGTCCAAGTAGTGGTGAATGAATCCATCTTGCCTTTAATTTTTGCATTCAATACTTCACATATTCCATGTTTTATCTTCTAATAATGTATTTCATAAGAACTTCAATATTACAAAAAAATATTTTGCTATGTTCTTTTAAAATTTTCCTTATACATGTATAAATATGATTAATATAATTAATATATTACATGTTGCAACTATACACATTACTAATATATATCTTTAAACAATTTATATAAAATCCATTGACATATTCGTCTCAAAATGCCATTTATATAAAATCATAAGAAAACATTTCTTAATATATTTAAAAATTATATATTCTAATTAATATCTACAATAAAAAGTAATATGTACAACGGTCAATAAAGGTCAATAGAAAAAACACAAACACTCTAATATTACTTTTTAATGTAACCTATATTGTTTCCAAAACATAAAGGTGATCTAATGATAAGTTAAAAATTCACAAAAGCATGAAGAGGTAACATGTAAAAACACAGTTCAAAAAATACATATATGGATAAACTCAGTTAAAAAAAGCAGGAGGAGGTGAAATATTTGAAAATCATATATTCTCGTTAAGCATTTGTGTAACATTTTATTTCTCATTATTTCGATCAACTAATTATGAAACTCGTCCATAACCACATCTACTTTGTCCTTTGAAATTTCTTTCATACCTGATGTAAAAACATTCATATGTGTGTTTACCTCTTCAATCTTTAACTCCTTCTCTACTGAAACCCTTTCTTTCCTTTTCCTCCTTTTAATTATCCTTCTGATAGGCCATACGATCCACTTCTTGATTGGTAAGTGCCAACTAAACACCTTCACCTCTTTGGTAGCCTCCTCATACTCATTATCCAGACCTCTATTCCTTCACAAAATGACTAATGCATTTCAGATCTCAGTCCTCATATCATCTCTAAGGTCTTTAAACATATGCTCTATCCTTTAGGGTTCATCCTACTCAGCGACATATCTCCCTTAACTTGGTGCAACTTCCTCAACTTGACAATCTAACTGCAAGGATTCAATTGCCTCTCACTCGATGATCTACTGAACACACTCATAACTTGCCTCCATTCAATGATATGTTCACCCATGAGATGCCTCATCAACCTATTCTTGGTTCATTTAATCATCAACAACTTCTCTACGATCCCCATGTGCAAGTCCTTTGTAATTGCGGGCCAGATCCACACCCTACCACCCCACAAAAATATTATCTAGGGCTTCACAAGCTTAGGAATAGGGATTCATCACCACATGAATACAAAATCACTTTGATACCACTTGGTGCAACCATGACTAGAGGGTCCTTAAAGAATATTTTCCAAACTATGTAGTAAGAGTTACACAATAGAAACAACAAGGAGTAGAGAGAGTGCAAGATTAGACATGCACATTATCAGAATTTTAATTACAATGAGCTAACAACATGCATGTTTACATTCTAGGATTACATGCCTGATTAAAGATAAAAAAATCTTGAGTATATCCTTTATATGGATCTATTGAATCATCAATACTAAGAGCTATTAAATAAAGGAATGATAACACAAATATATATATGTTCGCAACACAACCAAGTCGGCCAAGATCGATCACAATCTTGAAGATAGGAAAACATAACATGTAGATAGGTCAGGAGCTAAATCATGAAGAAATCCCTCACCAATGAATAGAATTAAGTGTGTACCAAAAGGGAGGCTGACTAAGAGTCCAGGAACATCGAACGATGAGCAAAAAAGGTTCACAAACCAAGAAGAAAGGTTCACAAGATCTGGAAACTCTAACTAGCTAAAAAATTAAGAACAGATAGGTCTGAGCCAAAATAAAAAATATCTCCACCAAGAAGAAATGGATCAAGGTGTGGACCCAAAGGAAGATCAACCATGATGTCAAGAACATGCCACGACGTCCACGACAAAAAATGAGCCAACTCATAGGAACACCACAACAAACACAAAAAAAACCTAAATAGAAACAATCTGAAAAGGAAATATTTTTAGTTGATGCAAGATTTCCATGAAACCCAAGATGCTCCAGCATTAATATTCTTTTGAGTTTCCTTTGGATTGTTTCTAATATCAAGCTCCAAAATCTTCCTTTGGGTTCTTTCTAATATCGAGCTCCAAAATGTTTTGGATACTTCTTTGATAGTAAGAGGTAGACCCAAATATATCCTAGGAAGAATAACACTCTAACAACCTAGAATTTATTTGATATTGTTTTGCATCTTCTCCACGGTATTAAAGAAGTAAATGTTGTTGTTATCATTTTAGTTGCACACTAAATTGATAAATTGATTGTTATCTTACATTGGATTATGTATTTTATAGTTGTTGTCTTAGAGTTGTAGAATTGTTCAAATTCAAAAGAGAAAGTATACATGCAGCCTAGCAATTATAAACAGGAGAAAAGACTTGCATAAAGGTACATCCTTTCAAACTACTATTCATATATTGAAGACAAAATATCTTATTATTGCATTCATGTTAACACTAATGTTGTTCTCTAAGTATTGATCTGATTTAAACTTTCAAATTAAAAAAATGGATCATTACATTGAACATTCAAAATGAATGCAATAAGCAAGTATTCCTTTATAGGTTACATCTTTTAGTTGAAAACATTGAGAAAATATATAGTACTAAAAGTAAAAAAAGAATCATGCTAGTAGTATGGAGTAGGGGTCCCATGCATTGCCTTATCATATGATTGTTGTCAGCTGGTCTTCTGCATGTTGGGGTTGAGCAATGGTGTCATCTGGGTCCGCATGACTTCTGCCTTATCTCATCCTAGTTCTTTTGTATTTTTACCTGCATCATAAGAGAAAAAATGGTGTTAGATCTAACTGGATCTAAGCAATGCATGAAACACAAACAACATACTATTATTATCAACTCTTTCGGTTCAGTACTATACATTGTGTAAACATCAATGCAATAATAAGGTACACATCTGCAATAACTAAATAAAGTATCAAAGGGACATAATGTTATGAAACCTTTTACTGCATATAGTTGTTACCTTGCATTTTTTAGGAGTTGCTATTTGTAGGAACAGAAAAATCTGAATCAAAGGAACTAGGGTCTTGTACCTAAGAAACCTTTTTTGGATCATCCACGCCTTAGGTTAGTAAATCCAACCAACAAACCAACATCCATACATAAATGCCATTTTCATATGACATTTACATACAGATATTGACTAATTGATTGAAACTACTAATCTAACATGTGTTGTAAGTGGTGTGTGCAAGAAAGAGGAATGCAGAAATCCAGAGGGTGTCACGAGCCCATGCTCGAACCGCACTGGATTAAGGATGCAAGAGTTCATAAGTTCAGGAGAGAAAAAGAAGACACATTAGAGTAATAACAATGTTGTTATAAGAGATACATGTGAAATGAAATGATGCAGAGTGTTCCTAAATGAAAGCTGTTATAGCAAACAAAGAAGCAGACTTGCAGGTTAAATAAGGTAACACTGTACCTTTGTACCCTGTCAATATACAAAGCAAGCATGAGATACCATATATTGTTGTTTTGGAAACAATGCACTAATATAATTCAGAAAACAGAGGACACTAATGTTGTTACAAATTAGGTTCAGTCATCAATTGACACCACATAAGTGCTTTAGCTCATGCTATCCTAAACATTATCATTTCTAAATAAAAGCTATGGGAAAAGAAAACCAGAGATATCTTTTCTATAACACAAGGCATATACAAAATGAAATATTAGTATTGTTGTTGTGAACTGTATGTTCAGGTGAATGTTGTATAAAATATGTTAGGTCATAATAGTGTGTTGTAAGTGATGAGTGCATAAGGCATGAATATCCACATATGCAATGATTTTCAAAAGGAAAATTTGTCACTATTAATGTTCAAGATTAAAATAAAAAAGTGCTGCCATATATGTTCAAAGTACAACATTTGTTTAGAAAGAAAGAGGTAAATGGAAAGAAGATGGGTTAATGCTCTTAAAAGAAAAAAATATGCACATTATCATTGATATTTATTTATGCATATGTTCATGAGAATGGGGCAAAACATGGTATATTCATGTTATGACTCTGAATCAACTAAGGAATCAATAATACTGTAGTATTCCATATGCCTAACAAAAAAAAGAAAGATACAATACATAATGACAAATAGTGTTATTCTAATGCATTGAAATAACAGTAATATGGAGGTGATCATATAAAACATACTGTTATTTATACAGTATGTATCCATCAAATAACATGTTGTCATAACAGTGTTCATGTTTGAATAAGTTTGGAGAGTACAAATGCATGCACTAATTATAGTCAAGAAGGTAAGATGTGCATAATAAATTTCAAGTTATGAGCATTGCTCATAGGAGTCACGAGCTCGTGTTTGAACCCTATGGGTAAGGATTCTTATAACATTATGCATAATAGTGTATTTTTACATTACTTCTTGCACAAAAGCTGCATACTTTAAAGAAATGTTCAGACAATAACAAAATGAAAATTGAACATGTAATATGTTTATTTCTAATCAGAAATGTGAAATTTTCTCAGCAACAAGAAGGAGAAATGTATTTCTTATTACATTATGGTCACTGCTATTAAATAAAAGGGACAACATACAGTATAAACAGTGATATCAACTTAATTCAAAGTTGCTGACAGAAGTGTTTTATGTTTCCATGATCATGCATTGAAAACATTGGGTGTTTCTCAAACTAGAAAGTGTGAAATTTTCTTAGCAACAAAAAGAGAGTGGTTTATATAACATTATGGTCATGTTGGAAAGGAAAATCATTATATGTTTTTAGATGATAGATGTGGAGTTCTGCTTCAAACGGCTAGAGAACATGTTTTTTTATGACAGTATTGTCACACTTGAAAGGAGAAACATGTAAAAGACTGCAGTTATGTACAAAAAATCCATGTGGGTACCTTAAAAAATAACAACAGTGCAAATCAAAGTGAACAGAAGTCAAGTAGAAGCTCATTTATATGCTATAATGGTGGCACCAAACAAAAAGTTTAGATGGGTTTCATTTTTTAGACAAAGAAATATTGTTATTACGATGTTTTACTACTAACTGTTGACTATTTCCAGATTTAAAGCAGAGATACCAAAGATGTTCTAAAGCTGCTGACAACAGTACAACAAATGAACGGAAGAAGATAACTTATCTTTTAACTTGGAGATTAGAGATGGAGTTCAAGCTTGAGTTATTTCACACACCATGAGTTTGGAATAAGTCTGAAGATGTGGCTGGAAGAGGTCGAGCTTCAAGATTAAGTTGATAAAGACAATTTCGCATTTTTTAGCCACAGTTCAGACCAAGTCCAAGCTCTCGGTGGTTAGCTTTGAAACTTACGCAACACTAGCTCAAGTTCAAAAAGCCCATATTCATCACAAGGGGAGCCCGAGTTTGAGTTCTTGCAATAATACAAGCATAACGCCATATATTATGGTGTTTAAACTTCTAGTTCCAAGAAGTGCATTTGCGGGTAGAGCTCAAGTTCCTATGATACATGTAAAGAGGTGCCATGCATACATGGCATGCGAAGCAAACTAAATAGATCCCGCTAATGAAACACATAGTTACAACTAGAAGTAGAGCCCGAGCTCTTAATGAAGAGAAGACCCAGTTCACAACACTAGCTTGAGTGCAAGATGCCCACATTTAATAAACAATGGACCCCAAGTTCCATCTAAAGATGTAGTGACCCAAATACACTCAGGTTCACAACAAAGAAGCCAAGTTACCAAACAATAAACAAATGTAGTCAAAGCGCTACTATTCATGTTTTCAAATTCAACATAAAGCATATGTGCAAGAAACTGTACCATTGAAAGGAGAAACATACAAAATATAGTAGAGGCCGAGTTACATTCTCAGCATGGCGACAGTCACATAGAGGAGTCTCAAATACATAAACCAAGCTCGAGCTTCATGCAAAGACTCCAGTAACAATAAACAACAAAAAGAAGCCAAGTTCACATGTAGAAAACTCGCAAGTTGTAAGTCAGCATATGTGATAGAAAGAGCCTGAGCTCCTCGTCATGCAAATTCCAGATTACATGGCGACATTAAAGAAGCAAAGTAAGCTACAGACAACCAGAGATGAACTTCAGATAGGCATGGTGACACAAACCCTAAACTTTTGTTTTCTTCCAAAAAACTATAAAATGCAAAGATGAAAATGCCTATGTTCAATTTGATGGAATTTTGGAGTCCACAATGCAGTCTGAGTTAAGTCCCCGTCGACCATAGTGCTCGACAACTCTTCATCAAGTGCCACAATAGTTCTAGCACATGGTATGCCATGGATATTTTTGGTATCATGTTGGTCATGTTGACCTTATCTTGTGAAGTTAAGCAATTAGCTAGACTGTCGAGTTTGCATATGGAGTTATGGTTTTTGGAGACTATGGCGTTAGTTTCTTATTTTAGGGTTTTTTCACAAATATGGATCGGGCTATTACCATATGATATGGTTTTAGGGTTAAAACTTCATCTTAATGTATTCTTGGGGACATATTTGTAATGTGTTATATGTTGATAGATATTATTAATTATATAAATCAAATATATCAACATTAGGGGATATAAGTCTAGGGCTAGATTTTAGGCATGTCTTATGCCTTAAATTTAGGGTTTTAGAGAGATCATGGTGAGCTTTTGTTGGAGCTATACATGTGGACATCTTTTTGGGGCTAAAAATCAGGGGAAACCATCTGTTTAAAGGCACTTTTTAGGGGGAGTTTTCATTTTCAAAATAGGCCTTGGAGGCTATATATTCAAATTTCTTGTTCATTGTAAAGGGTTTTGAATTTGGGAGATTTTGAGGTATTAGCGAACATATTGTTCCTTTGCCCATTTCCTTTTTATTTTGTAACCATTTTGCAGATTTTGGAGATAATAAAGCTGGCCTTGCTATTCATACATTTTTTTCTAAGTTTTGCTATCTATCCTTCTAAATTTCTGCATTTAAGTGTTTCTTTTCTTTTAAATATAGACTAGTGAATTCCTCAAATTCCTATTCTAGAGTTATAAAGAATCAACCTTTTGCAGAGAGTACCTATTTTTTGATCGGATCTTCACCATTAGTGGTATCAAACCTTAATAATAAGCTCTTGGTCTAGGTGTTAAGAAGTGAAAACTATTGCAGAACTTAGTAATGTGCATTTCGTAGGTACAGTCTTGCAATTCTGATAAATCTACATCCATCTTTGGTGTATCACATTTCTTATTTAGTTTTCATTTTTTAGTTCTCCTTCTCCATTTTCCCAAAACAATAAAAGTCAACATTAGGTGATATTCCAAATCTAATAGGAACCGACCTAGAACCCGGAGATTCATTCTCTCATCCACCAAGGAGAATGTTTCCATGTTCCAACAGGATGGCTAGATTCTGCATCCAGCTATAGGTGTAATCCTGATTGACAACAGTTGCTTTTATCATAATTTTTATGTTGTTCAAAGAATTTTGTATACTAGTTAAGGAATGCCTTCCATTCTCTTGCTTCAACCTTGAAGTCCACCCTAAATAATATGGCATCATCCACAAACTATTATAGGATAAAAGGCAGTGTAGTGCAAGCAACTTTAACCCCTTGCAACTTCCCCATTTCCTTAGGAATTTGAATAGAAAGTTATAACTCACTCTATTATATGCCTTAGAGATGTCAAGTTTAAGAACCATCTCTGGGAGGTGGCACATATCCATAAAATGAATGATTTTACGGGTAGTTACAATAGAACCAAGAATCTACCTTCCAGGGATAAACCCATTTTGGTTGCTATTAATGAAGCCATCTAAGAGTGGTTTGATTTTTTTAACCAAGACCTTGGAAAAGATCATATGTATAATATTACACAAATTGATGGGTACAAAATCCCAAAGTATTTAGAGTTCCTATATCTTTGGTATAAGAGAAATGAAGGATCTATTCAGTTTCTTTAGCAATTTACCAGTT
>MU223042.1:30965-56543 GCA_018584345.1 Thuja plicata | reverse complement strand
CCGAAAGGGAAAAGATTGACATTTTTGTCAGCACTCTTGTGCCAGAACTATATTATGATCTAAGGAAACAACTATTCTCCTCTTTCAATGACATGGTTGAAAGTGCATATCAGATTGAGGATGTGGCAATAATAAAGGGGGATATTGTTATTAATAAATATAACAAAGGCAATGGAAAAGACAAGAACAAGCCTTGGAATAGAAATAAGTATGTTGTTAATGATGGGGTGGTGGATGTCCCAAAAGCTAAAGAGCCTGCTTTTAATCTCTCTAATGCCATCTACGCAGAAAAACAACACGAGGCTGCCAACACTCATGGTGCTCCTAAGCCTCAGTATGCAGACAAGCCAAAGAAACAAACCCATCGACGGGTCTACACCAAACTGGCTGAACCATATGATGTGATTCTTAAGACTTTGGTTGCCAACAAGTATCTTACACTTCCTAACAATTCTCGTCCTTATGATCAACCTGTTAAACCTAATTGGTGGAGAGATGATCATTTTTGCAACTATCACATGAATAAGGGACATAAGACAGATAATTGTTTTAAGCTTAAGGATGCTATTCAAGATCTTACTGACGGAGGCACAGTTCTCACAGATGGCTTAGTTAAAAATTCTGATCACAAGGCTTTCAAGACTCCTCTACCTGAGTATGAGAAAGCAGAATCCTCTCAAGCGCATAAGAAGAATCATGGTGCAAAGATCAACTATACATATACTCCTGATTCACCTGTGATCAACATGATAGAGCCTGTTGAGAGTGTTCTTATGATGAGGTCTCAAGATGATAATAATGCCAATTATGGTAAGAGCACAAAACTCTTGAACATGGTCATGTGGATCAGTCTCTCCCATATACTTGTCGTATTTTGGTCGTGCCACATTGGGAGGGAATGGAACCATGGTGATACTCTTGTCAAAAGGAAATGGACAAATGGAGTCCACCAAGTATTTTGTTTTGGGTTTAGCCTTCTCTTGCTTGAGATTCCCAAGTTTTGTTTACATTAAAGTGAGTTGCTTAGCAAGAATGGATATAGGAGTTGGTACTTATTTTTCTTTTATCTGTTCAACATCATAATCCAGGGGTAATTTTATGCCAGTGGATGCCAAATGGAGGAAGTATTTCTCTTTATCCTCATCAATTATCCTTTCCAGTATCTTGTGGAACCTCTTGCTCTATTTGAGTTTATTGTACTTGTCTTTAGGGATCTCCCCCTCACTGTCCGATCCAAATGGAGGACATTCAAATGTGGATTCTTCATTTTCATCGATATCTTTGTGCTTTTGGCTTTTTCTATTGTCATATTCTTCAAAAGCTGCACTCCATTCACGAGTGTTTCTATCCATTTGTGGAGAGTCTAGATCGAGTAGGGAACTGCGAGATGTTTCTCCTTGAAAGTGTGGCAATTTAGGAGGCACTTTTGATCCTTTAGATATGTACTTGTTGCATCTTATGTTAACCATGTATCCGTATCTCAACTCCGTCAAAGTTTCCCGAGAGGGTCAAATAGTATCTCGAATCGTTCAAGTGAGTGTGTCTAGGTGGAAGTATCATTTGAGTTTTGGTGAAAGTAAATGATTCCAATGTCAGAGGGTTAGAATGCCTTGATAGTGATCTAGGAACCAAGTTGTTTGTAAGAACCAGACAGACCACATGTATTGAAATAGATTTACTAGAAACTGACCAGACATGCAAGGTAGACATTTGAAAAAGTATTCTGACATAGCGATAGGGAGACCAGAAAAGACAACAGGGGCAGACTAAAGAGCCAAAAGGGTAGCCAAATCAACTAAGACTTTCTAAGAAACTATCATGCACATGCCCACTGTCCTAGATGCGAGATCCCAGATGTGAGCCTAGAAATATAGGATGCGAGCTACTGACGACCCTAGATGCGAGCTGGAACCCTAGATGCAATGATGTATTAACCAGATGTGAGCCATAATATGAGATGTGAGTCAAGATACTAAAAATGATCTAGGAAATCTAGGATGCGATTTTCTAATGTCTCTGTTAGTTTTGATCAGTTTTGAAAAACTCATTTTGGAAGTGCGTGAAGTTCGTCTAATTACAGTTTTGTGTTCTGAGACTTGTCAGTGAATGAAAACACATGTGTAGACCCAGGATTGAAATTTGTTGCTTATTTTGAAAATGTTATCTTTATAATGATCTTTTAGTTACATCAAGCATTGTTGCATTGTTAAAGGGTGAAATAGGCACACATTTTATCACTATTTTATAGGTGGAGGATGAAAATCCTTGTTTGTTGACTTAGGTACACACTCAAATTCTAATCAGAATACAGACATCACCAAGCACGCAATGGTTCCAGTCCTGATGTTATATTAGCCGACTCCAAACACAAGTGAGGGCATGATATGACAAGTGTCTTGGGGCAATTTCTTTTTGCCTTGCACAAAGGTTATCACCCTTTCGGGGGTGAATCAAGAATTCTTTCAGTTGAAATGTTGTCTATTATTAGGCAATCCATTCAAAACCGTCCCCTATAGAATTGCACAAGGCAAAATTGAGGCGTATATCCCTATGAGTACTTAAGTATATGTAGTCTCACAAGCAATATTTAAGTGGCTCCGCTCTACACATACCCAAGCATGTTCAATGAATGATGTCAGAATTCCATGAACAAAACCGGCTCCATCATTCGAGGCTTTGGCCTACGAGGAAGCAATTATTTATAGTAAGTTGGAAGGGTTGGCGTAAAACCTGTCCTCACTTGGGTCATTCCCGGGAGATTTTTTCCTCAACCGACAGGCCCTCTACTATTAAATAAGCTTACAAAGGATTGGCGAGCGTAGGATGTCTCGATTTCGGATTCCTCTAAAGAAGAAGAGAATACTCTCCTAATCCACGCTGTTTTCTCCCAAAATAGATTCAAGCAAACAGTTCATTCCCTCAAGCAATGTTGTGCTCGATTTAAGATGTTCCTATTTAATGGAAAACAAAATGCTTGAAAGTAAAGTTTGATTGTTCAATTATCCACAATCTTAGGTGAGTAGCTTGATCAATTTCTGATTCCCAAAATTTAGACAATGTGTTTGTTCAATTAGCCCATGAATTTAGTGCTTTGAGTTGTTCATTTACTGTCCAAAAGAAATTTAGTTATGTTTGCTTGGTTCAGTTATCTCCAAATTCCTTTCAACCCATAAACTGATGTGTGAGTTTATGATTTTCCTTAAAAAGGAAAAGAGCATAGTCCTCTAGTCAGTTTAGTGGAAAATTAGAAAATGTTATTATTGTAAAAGCATGTAAAATAGAGGTCAAGATGGGGGTTGGGCAACCTGAAAAACCATGTTAGTATTATTTATCCAACTTCCAAGAAAACCTTTGATAGCAACCTGCAAACACTAGTTAGGATGCTTTAAAAGACAAAACCCACAATGATCAAACTATTAGAAGTTAGGCAAATGAAGTATGCAAAATTTTTAACCAGATGCGAGCCTAAAATAATAGGATGTGATACCGTATATCATATGCAAGCCTTTGTCACCAGATGCGACTGAATGTTCCCCAGATGTGATTCTAAACCAAAAATGATCTGGGAAATCCCATATGCAAGCCTCATTTTCTGCAGTGCGAGGGCGTATCCCGGATGCGAGCCAAAATGACCAGATGCGATTTTGGACCTAACTGGGAGGAAATATTAGTGAAAAATGAGGTTTAAAATGAGGAAAATATTGAATCATGCCCCACGGTGGGTGCCAAAAATGTGTGTGTGATTTTTGTACCTGTTGAGAGAGACACAACACTTCAATAGGTCATTGCATTAGTGGAAAACATGGTTAGAAGAACATATAAAACACTAAAATAGACCTATTTCTTTCTAACTAAGAAGAGTATGATAAGCAATGCAATAGCCCTCAGATTATGCTACTATCAGTGACATATACGACTTAGAATGAAATATTTGAGTTAAAACAAACTAAATGATAAGAAAACATGTATATTTATCTCTAAAAATGAACATAATAACAATGCATTGACATGAGAAACTAAATGAAATATGAGTTTATATGAATCCTAACAGCATAACAATGCATTTTCAATATGAGCTATGGGCTTATTTGTGCTCAAAAACACCTTCTATTTATAGAAGAATGAGGAGAGAGAGGGGGGACAAGGTGCATTAATGGAGTTGAAAAACTCATTAATGGTGTGTAAGAAGAAATAAATGCTAAAGGTATTCAATAGGCATGGTGGAGACATGGGCTTAAGGAATCTCTTTTAATGAGGCATTAATGAGAGCCTTAAAGAAGCATGGGAAGGGTGTAAGGCAAGCTTGAGAAGGTGGACTTGAGGAAAGGAATCTTGAGATTCCTTGATTTTCTCAAGTGGGTGAAGTCCTTAATCATTCCTTAATGGAATGTGACAACATTAGGAGGTGGGTTAGGATAGAATTAGGATTAGAATTAGATTTAGCAAGGGTGAATGGGTTGGGATAGGTTCAAACCCAGAGTCAAATTGGTTAAAGTGGGTTAGGTTAGGGTTTAGAGGAATATTAATGAAATGAATAAAGCTTATTTAATTCATTCAAAAATAGGATATTAATTATTTAAGTATTTAATTGCTTTTTAATAATCAATAGGACTATAGCCAATTTAATTAAATTAATTAGGCTAGGGGAATGGGTTCATTTGCAAGTGAGCAATTGATTTAGGGTTTTATTTAATTCTTAGTAAATTAATCATTTTAGCCATGTATTTGATTGATTTTGATTTTGGTTAAAAGTAATTAATTTAGTGATTTGATCACTTTAGGAGATTAAATTGATTTCAAAAGAATTATGCCAAGCAGTAATAGGGTCATTTTAACATAATTGGGGGTATGATCACACTTAGGGAAAATAGGGTCTATAGTCGGAACCGACCAAATCCAGGTGGTTACAGGAGGCACCTACATTTAGTAAATGAAACCAACTACATTTGGTAGGTGGAGGCACCTACATTTAGTAAATGCAACCAACTACATTTAGTAAATGTAGCCAACTACATTTGGTAGGTGGAGGCACCTACATTTAGTAAATGCAGTCAACTACATTTAGTAAATGCAACCAACTACATTTGGTAGGTGGAGGCACCTACATTCACACCTAAGCAATATTAAAAACATGTGGAGGAAATCCTAGAATTAAAGGAAAAGATAAATAACCCATCTAGGAAATAAAATCCTACACTAACACCCCCCCTTAAGAATAGCTTAGGTGGAGGTAGTGCTGAAGGGTCCTATCACAAGTGACTTGTTAGGTACCCTTGTACAACTATAAATAAACCTATCATAACCAGAGAAAAGGAGAAAAACCAGTGGGAAAAAACTCTGCTCCAAAAGAGAGTAAATAAGAAGCTAAAAAGCTCTAGCAGTAGACACCTGTCACACCCCAAGAAAAGCACGTAGATGAATGAACTTGCTCTCAGTGAAGGGTTTGGTAAATATGTCGGCAGTCTGATCAGATTTAGGACAATACTAAAGGTCAAGGACCTTCTCATGAATCAACTCCCAAATGTAGTGCATGTGAATCTCAATGTGCTTGGTCCGCTGGTGATGGACCAAATTGCGAGAAATCTTATTGGCACTTTGATTATCACAAAAGATGACTGTTGGCTTGCGGAAAGGAATGCCAAACTCAATGAGGATGTTCTGAAGCCAAATGGCCTCAATAGCTACATTAACTGCTCCTTGATACTTAGCCTCAGCAGATGAAAGATAAATAGTAGCCCGCTTCTTGCTCGACCAAGAAACTGGACCCGAACCAAGAGAGAAGGAATACCCCGAAGTAGACTTGCGATCTTGAGAATCGCTTGCCCAATCTAAATCTGTGTATCCTATCAAGTCAATATCCACACCTGTTGTATAATGAATCCCATAACTGTGAGTGCCCTTGATATAATGAAGAATCCTCTTAGCTGCTTTCTAATGCAACTCATGTGGTTCCTGCAAGAACCTGGAGACTATGCCCACAACATATGAAATATCAAGCCTAGTGTGAGTCAAATATATGAGGCTACCAACCAATTGATGATACAAGGCAGCATGGACTAAGGGTGAAGAACAAGAAGCCTCAAATTTGAATCCTCACAAAAATGGAATCGGTGCAGACTTACACTCAGCCATGTTAAATCGAGAGAGCATATCAAGAGCATACTTAGGTTTTCCAATGAAGATACCAGAAGGTGGCTGAGTGATCTCAATCCCTAAGAAGTAGTGGAAAGGGCCTAAGTTAGACATTAAGAACCGATAATGAAGGAAAATTTTGACTGCCATGATGTGGGATGAGTGGCTCCCTATGATCAACAAGTCATAAACATAGAGGACACAGAAAGTGAGAGTATAATCCTGCTGCAAAAAATAGACATTCGGATCAGAATAGCACTAAGTGAACCTAACTGAGAGAAGGAAGGAGTCCATCTTGGCATACCAGGCTTGAGGATCCTATTTAAGGCCATAGAGCGACTTTTGTAGGCGGAAAAACAAGTGAAGGATCCTGGATGAATCCCTGTGGTTGCTCCATATATATCTCCTCCTGAAGGTCACTGTGAAGAAAAACACTCTTCACATCCATCTGATGAACTTCCCAGCGATGGGATGCAGCAATGGTAAGGAAAAGTCAGATGGAATTCATTTTTGCAATTGGGGCAAAGGTCTCAGAGTAATCAATACCATGAACTTGGGAGAATCCTTTGGCAGGAAGGCGAGCCTTATTCTTATCAACCGACCCATCTGTAGCAAATTTTGTTTGATAGATCCACTTGCATCGGACAAGTATTATTCCCTTAGGAAGAGGGACTAAATCCCAAGTATGGTTCCTCTCTAAGGAACTAAACTCTTCTTGCATAGCAGCATCCTACTCGGGGATACCAAAAGATTCTCAAAAGGATTGTGGATCAGAAGATGTAGCAACAAAGAGATGTGGAGCTTGCTCAAATTGTGACCGTGTTCTTCTCGCATCTGAAGGATCACCAACCCAATCACCTGCTGATTCCAATGTTTGACGAGCCCAAAGTGGCCCAGTGGCTGGAGAATGTGGATAATCTAGAGGATTATCTTCACCCTCTGAATGATTCTCATCATTTTCATCTGAAGACTCTTCATTGGGATCAAGAGGATTAAAATCCTTGGAAGAATGATCATCATGCAGTCGCAATATCTCCATAGGAATGAAGGATGGAGAAGTGGTAGAGGGAGAACTTGAGGGATCTTCCTCAAAATGAACACTTCTCTTGATGAAAAACTCATGTGTGGTAGGATGGAGAATCCTATAGCCTTTGACATTGTCTAGATATCCAACAAATATGCAAGGCCTATTTTGAGGATCCATAGCCTTGCATTTCTCTGCTAGAATGTGGGCCCATGCTGAAGACCCAAACACTCAAAAGTGTTTGACTGTGGGTTTGCAACCGGTCCAAGCTTGAAAATGAGTTTCTTACTTGACAACTTGATGAGGAACCTAATTCTGTATATAACATGCATATTTTATGGCCTCTGCCCAATATTGAGGTGACAATGATTTGGAGTGAATCATACAGTTGGCCATTTCCTTTAAGGTTCAATTCTTTCTTTCTGCAACTCTATTTTTTTGTGGAGTGTAGGGAACTTAATGTTGAAGATTAATTCCTTCTGAGATGCAGAACTGTTCAAATATTTGATTGACATATTCCCCCCATTATCAGTACGTAAAACCTTGATAGTTTTCCCTGTTTGTTTCTCTGTAAAAGCTTTGAATTCTTGAAAGCACTCAAAGACTTCAGACTTTTGTTTGAGGAAATATACAAAAGTATACTGAGAGAGATCATCAATGAAGGTTAAAAAATATTTGGCTTTGCTAAAAGAAGGACGAGGAAATGGACCTGCCAAATCACTATTTACTAACTCCAAAAGTTGTGTGCCTCTCCGTGCTTTGTCTTTATCAAAATTTTCTTCAGGATGCTTTCCAAGAATGCATCCTTGACATACTCCATTAGAGAATCAAATAGAAGGCAATATTGTAACCATGTCTTGTTGACTAAGTTGTTGCAGGTAGCGGTAGTTCAAGTGGCCAAACCACTGATGCCACAAATGAATTACTTCATATGAGTGAGTAAGTAGTGCAAGTGAAGGAGAATCAGGAACAAAGTGAGAGAAGTGATATAGTCTGGATTGATGATCGGCTTTTACCACTGCAATTGTAGACCCATTGTTGATCTCATTGATTACCATTGTGTCTGGAGTAAATTCAACTTTATTTCCAGAGGCTGTATGAGTGATCTGATAAATAGATAGGAGATTAGATGAAAAAGAGGGAACACACAGGTCATCATGAAATGCTCCTTCACTTACATAAATAGAACCTCTCCCATGTACTTCAGCTAGAGTGTCATCACCCAAAAGAATAGATGGAAAAGAACATGACTCCAAGGTAGAAAAATTTCTTTTGATGAAGCCATGTGGTGCGAAGCACCTGAATCAATAATCCAGGAATATGGTTGTGAAGCAACAACAACTAGAGCCTTACCCTTTCCTTTCCCTTTACTAGTGTCCTTTGTAGACTCTTGTGATGAACTTGTCTTGACAGAATCAGGCACTTTGATATTATTCTTCGCGAGAAGATGTGACAAGTGATCAATTTTCTTCTTTAGACATTTGTCTTCATCATATCCAAGTTTCTTATAGTAGGCACACATTGTTCTCTCCCTCTTTGGCTTATCACCTTCTGAAGAAGATGCCTGATTTGGTGTGTTTGTGGTAACAACTTTCTTTTCTGGCTTCTTTTCTCCTTGGTTCTATTGTTTCTTTGCTTGATTAGAAGGTCCTCTTTGTTCTTTAGCGCCTTGATTTGCAGCCAAGGCATGAGATTTAGAGGGATTTAATGTGCCAAATGAATCAATTTATCTTTCACTTATGTGAGTTCATTGGAAAACTCATCAAGAGAGGGCATTTTATAATTGGTTCCTAAGGCACTTTTAGTGCCATAGAATGTAGAAACAAAAACTGAATAGTTTGAACCAAGTTTTGAAAGAACACATAAGATTAGTTGTGAGTCTTTCTTATCAATCCCCCATGCTTTGAGTTGCAATCTTAAATCCTTCAACTTTGTGAATAATTCTTGAATAGTGTCAAAGTTACATGGATTTAATCCTATCAATTCATTCTCTAATTGATGCCCCCTCAATTCATCTTGTTTACCAAACAATCCTTCTAATGTTGTCCATACATCATTTGGAGTTATGGCAGAGTCAACTTGAAAGAGAAGATCAGGAGATACAACAATGCACAAAGTACCATATGCTTCATCATATTTTTTAAACCATTTAGGATTTTCCACTGGCAATTTTGGTTCAATTTCAACACCCATTGTTACTCCATATAACCCTAACTTCTTAAGGTAGATTGTCAGTTTAGACTTTCACTCATAGTAGTTATAGGGTGTGAGTAATGGAATTGTTGATTGATCCATTTTAGTGTAGAAAATAAGATTGTTGTGTGGAATGCAAGAGAGATAAATCACATAGAAAGAGAGTGCACGAGACCACACAAGAACACCCCCTATACTAGATCTATAAAAACCACTCCCCCAAAGTGTTACAAGTTTGGCACTTTATAATTTAGTGCATTTACTAAGCTCTTTTCCGAGTTACAATCTTCAATAGGCTCATAATGGCCGAAATTACAATTTCTATTACAAAGTGAACCAGAGATAAAATATGGAAAAAATGAAACCTGAATCTATGTAGTTCTCTTCACCAGATTTCTGACGATATCTCATTTTCAAAAAATGGAGCACCGGGGTGAAAGTTATGGCCAAATGAAGAAAACATAATACCAGACTTCAACCTGCAAAAATCTGGGTAAAATGATAAATTTTTGGATCCAAACCTCCTTTAAAGAGAAGAGCTTGTCTCCAAATTTATGTCAATATTTTTTTTGAAAAAATTTGACTCCCGAATTGAAAGATAAGCTTGTTTGAAAAAAAAACCCTTTTGGGGGCTAGAGGGAGATCTCTGGTGGTTAATGCTGCCGCTGGTAGTCAGCTGACCAATGGCAGTTTGCTAACCACTGGCGGTTTTCTGACCACTAGAGATTAGCTCTAACCACTAGTGGTTTGTTTTGGTGGTTAGTTCTGACTGTTACAACTTTCCACTAGCATTTTTCTCTGATTGCTAGTGGTTAGCGTTGTATGCACAACGCTAAGTTTTTTTTTGAACCACCTTGGTTTGAGTGCAGGTTTATTTGGGAAAAAAAAATTTGCCACAGATTCTCTTGGCACCAAAATAGGGCAAATTTTATATCAAAATTGGTCTGTGAGGCCTTTCAGACGCAATGGTGGTGTTCTTTTTGATCGAAAATGCTCCATTTGCAAGTTGTCTTCCAGATCTGAGCAAAACCCTCTTTTTGCAACTTTTGCAAATGATCTCTAAATTAGATGAAACGAAAGCCAATCTTGACTTTGTCGAGCCTTCTAGACATGATGGAGCAGTCAGAATTTCTCTCTGAATTATTCAAAGCACTGCAATCAACAGATCAAGAAAACCAAGATATATGCATAAAGAGACTTAATGGATCTTCATAAATCTTTATTGTTCTCCAGATCGTACGAAACACAAGAGAAATTAAAAAAAGATTTGACAAGACCTCTAAGTAATCTAAACTTTCAAAACTTGCTCTGATACCATGTTAGAATTTGTTAAAATAAATATAACCCAAAATCTAATTGAAAGTGTTAAATCAATAACTGGAAATAAAATAAGCAGAATAACAATATTAGATAAACTTGATGTAAATGCTCAGAGGCATAACAACATCAAGGAAAATATCTATTATGCTATCCTATCATATCCAATATATCTCTAATCTTATGTTATCCAAATACAAGTAAGGAAGCATGTTTATATAGGCAAAGGAGAGGTGGAGGTGGGTGGAGGCACCTATATTTAGTAAATGCAACCAACTACATTTAGTAAATGCAACCAACTACATTTAGTATATGCAGCCAACTACATTTGGTAAGTGGAGGCACCTACATTTAGTAAATGCAGCCAACTACATTTGGTAGGTGGAGGCACCTACATTCACACCTACGCAAGATTAAAAACATGTGGAGGAAATCCTAGAAATAAAGGAAAAGATAAATAACCCATCTAGGAAATAAAATCCTACACTAACATATTTTTATCATGGAAACCCTTGGTCAGAGGGAAAAACCGCGGTGTGGATGACACCCATAATCTTCTCACTGCAATAGAAAAGAATGCTCTGTTAGGAGCTTACAATATGTCACTTTCTAGGTGACTCGCCCTATTAGGAGTGACTGATACACTGTTAGAAGTATCTAAAGTCCTATTAAAGACTACCTTGTTAAAGTATTTTAATCCCACTATTACAGTGTTCACCCTATTAAGGGATTTACAATTAAGTCTTGTGAGAGACTACCCAATTAAGGGATTTAAATTGTTGAAACTATTAGGAATACTTGACAATAAAATTGACCTGTGTAATGAACCTCTGAATGCTAATCAGATCCTTTGAAGCTCTGTTCTTGTTCTTTACTATGTCCCGAATCTTCTTTAAAATTAATTCAGTAATCGTTGTACATCCTATACTTTATCTTATGTCCTTCAACAATATCATCACTCCCTCCCTCTCTTTATTTTTTTGTCCATAGCAACAAATATCATCTTATATCCTTTCACCTTCGATTGTAAACCTAATTAAGGTTTATTTTTTCCTTTAAAATGTCTTTATCAATAATAACAAACTCATCACATAATCAAATCCTTACCATGTCATCCATAACAATTGTTCAACTTGTTATCTCCAATGAGAAATAGTTCTTCATTATTATTGGTTAGAATATGCCTTGAATTCATATTCATATATGTACACAACTACCAAGAAATTGACTTATTCAACTCTCTAAGCAGTGTACTACATTTTTAATTTTGTCCAAGTTCATTGAATCGTGAACTGTCATAACCACTTTATATAATTGATCAAAACTATTCAATAACCTTTGCTTTTACATGTTCATTGAACTAACCGGTTCGTAGTATCTCCATTTATGCCTTCACCGGTGTGACCTAAGTGGCGCAGTCATAAAACTTAGTATACCTATTGTCCTTGTATCTTCCAATGTACCAATAGCATACATTTCATCCTTAACTAATTTTTCCATCACTTGTTCTCATGTTCTCATGTTCACCTTTTTGACTTAACTCTTCTTTACCGATTGGTTATACTATATACCGGTTGGTATACCTTTTTATATTTACAAAAAAAATATTTACCTATGTAATGGATTGCCAACAATGACAACCATACCCTTTGGGACCATCATCAATGTCATCTCTCATCATTCTAATATCATCTCTAAATAAGAGGGATTGACTCCCTTCTTATACTTTGCATGTTGAACTGATGCCTTTAAAGCACACGTTCTTGTCTCTTCATAACAACCTTTCTTCTTATTCACACCCTTCATAACACTAACCATTCAATTACATTTTTCATTAGTCAATGTCTTATTACATTATTTTTACTAATTGTTGTGCTTAATATTCTAAATCGTGCCTCTTAATAACATATTCAAATCGGGTCATAATCACTTTCACATAGCAATATCGATCATCCTTGCATGAATCATCAAATGTTGCCTTAATATTGATAATTTATATAACTGATTATAACATCATGTGTTATAATTGATAATCATAGGATCAAATTATAATTAATGAGTATTTATTAATTGAGCCCTTATAATGATTAATCCCCATTCTAATATTTTTTTATGAGAATTGTATCATCATCAATAACATAGTTGCCTTCAGATATTGATAATAAACTTAACTTGTCTACAATGATTTGAGTCTACCTCAACTATGATTGTTATCTATAAACTATGGTTGTGGGTAATTCTCATTGCCTCTATTTGTAGTGGTTTTTAATCAAACCTTCATGAGTGTCATTTTGTATTTGTTCATATGGTTTTGCATTGTGCCACCTATAATCCTCACCTTTGTGTAAGTGTGTGTCAACAACTACTCTTAACAAATTATTTCATATCAATTCTATAGATTTTTTTTATAGATGGTGGAGTCTAATATTAATAAGTTTTAATCTTTAATTAAAAATCATTAAATCTTATATCTGCCAGTGATGTAGAGGTAGGGTTCAATTCAGTACCATGTAGGGATATTTCACAACAAAGAGATCATAACTTTCCCTTAACCCAATCAAGAAACCATATTAGGAAATCATTCCTCTCTCCTTGAGAAGCTTCAAAAAATTAACTTCCCTTGGTTTAGTCACCAACCAATGTTCCACTTTGATCCTTACAATTTCAAGGTTTCTTCACAACGGTTTGATGCTTATACAAAGCCAGAAAATATCCAAAAGTACACTAAGGTTCCAAACACCCCATCCAACCTCTGAGATAACTTAAGAGAAATAAAAACATCATGTTTAAGCCTATTTAAGACTCTCAATAACTTTGATTTCATAAAACTCCTATATACATCCTCAACCTAGCTTCTTTCCTACCAGCCCTTATAAATGAAAAAATAGTGCACAACTTCCAAGGCAGGGCAGATTATCACAAATTAAAGATAGATTCAAGTACCCTTTTGGGGGTTTCTAAAATTAATTTAAAATAAAGGTATAGTTATTTTGGAACACATCTACCAAATAATAATTGGTAATCTATTCACGAGGGCTAATTAGCCCACTCTTACAAAGCATTTAGTATAAATCTTAAGAATAGATCTCAAAATTACCCTCCAAAGATTGAGTTTGGCCCTATATTGATTGAATCACCCACTTTCATGACTTTAAAAGACCATTCCCTATGCATTTTTCATACCACTCATCAGATTTTAGTTAAATAGGCCAGAAATGTAGGGTCAACAGAGTACGGTGTCATAGTTTTGATTGCAAACAACAAGTTTCACCCCTGTAACTATATGATATGAAACTACACTCTGTAAACCTTCAATCAACCAATTTAGAATAAATTATAATGATGGAAAGTTCCATGAATTCAAGAGTTTGTATTGAAACCTTAAAACCCTTTCTCACAGAACTACTATCATATAAACTACTATAACTCTGCCTAAAATGAATGGAATTCGCTCAAAGTTGTTGAAAATGGAATAAGAGTAACATCTATATCAAACATAATTAGTTTAACAACATCACCTTACTACAATGGATAAATTACTGGTTTATATTGAGTATTGTTATACCCCATTGGCCGCAGGAGTTTTTTGCACACAACATAGGTGTGCGTTGATATTTTTGTTGGGATGGGGAGACAAAGGAAATGTGATCTCTTGATGGATTTGGAAGTGAATTGTGATGGAAACACAAGATTCCACCCCTTCTCTTCTAATGCTATCACATGGACTCCAATTTTTGTTTAATGTGATTATAAAGAAGACATGAGAGCAATGATTCCTCTGAACAGATTTGATTCATTCCTCAACTGGGAATCATTGGTTGATGGTTATTAAGCCACATTTTTCTGCAAGAAGAAAAATGAAACTCACACAATAGTGTGCAATAAATAGAGTAGAAAGATGTATTTGTGGTTAGTCAATCCAACCATTTGTTTTATTTATACTTGTTAAAAAAAATTATACATGTCCACCCAATAATTTGACATGTGCAATTGTATTTATTAGTATATGTGTGGTCCATAGGACCATAGGGACAAGCCTCCATGTGAGAAACAACCTCAAAAGCTTGAAAAAATATGGTTGTCAGTGCCATGTGAATGTGAAGGTGTTCCATGGCACGCCAGAAGTGTAATTTTTATATACAAGGAGATGTTTCACGTAGATGTCAAGGGTGAGATCTTTCATGGGGTGGGGGACCCAATGAATGAGCCAAGGTCTATGTTTTCTCCAAACCTTTCAAATGAATGCAAATATTATATAGAGCTATTGTTGGCGATAGCTATAAGCATTGATGAGATCATGTGAAAACATTTACATGGTCCTATGCTCACTAGCATGTTGAGGAAAAGGGATAGATTCCTACCACACAAGGATGTCCTCAATGCGTCAAGAAGGGTGTGGTTTGTTTGAGCATAAAAGGATGCCAATGATGAGAGAAGTATTGCATTATGGAAAACATGTGATAGTAATAACTTCTTCCTTTTCCAATTTCCATTTGATGCGAACAAACCTTTTATTATGGGCATCCAAAATTCTTGGATGCTCCAAATGATGGTCTAACACTCTCATCAGTCAATCATCTCAATGGATTTGACTTTCACAAAAAATAAGTATGGGGTAAGATAATTGAAATTTGTCCTACCTACTATATTGAAAAAAAATATCAAAATCTATGTGTTTACTAATGGAAATGTTTATCATCATTGTTAATGCATGTAGTACCAATTGTACTCATTGCTAGTATTTGACAAGCATCAGTTCAGGATGCCCATGGCATGGGTTATGTCATCTCAAAATAAGATTGAGGACATTCAAGTCTGGTTATCCGAGGTCATAGACAAGGGAATCTTGCAATACCTAATTGGGACATCACTACATTTATTACAGATGATGCAAGTGCAAAGATCAAAGCCATTTAATATGCGCATGTCTTGTTGCTTTCAAATGTTGAAAGGAAATCCCTTGACATGTTTGTTTGTGTTTGATTTGTTTTGATGGGATTCTTACAAATCATTATTCATTACATTAAAGGATGTATTTAAATGTTGTGTCATCCTTTTCCTCTGGTATGTGCATTGAGCATGGCTCAAGAACATGTACTAGTATGAAAAAAAGGATATAAATATGGATTTATTCACCATTTAGGGACAATCGTGATGGATAAAGAGAGAAGCGAAGAGACCACCATAGAACAATTGCATAATTTATTGGATGAGTTCAACGATCAACCATGATTTTTGGAGTACTTAACCAAGACATGGTACAAAGAAGAAGGTCGTATTGGTGAGTACCATATTAAAAAACATATCATTATTGTTGTTTGTTAATTCCTTTTATATCACACATTTTGAATTGGGCTCATACTTGGTCTCAACCATTTTTTGTAGCTACATGGGCGAAGAACTTAAGAAAATTACCACATGTTAATCATGACACAAATGTTCCAATTGATACATACCATTGCATATTAAAGATACGTTACCTGCATGATCATTGAAAGAAGTGTGCAAGGAGGATGAACCACCTATACTTCACCTTGTATATCGCATGGAACCGTTCTATAAGCAAAAACAAAGGTTGCGAGATTTTAGATTTCTCACAAACTATAGGGTTGAACATATGCAAACCAGTATGGAGAGAGAAAAGGAGATTCTCAATGCAGAGTGTGTACTACATGAGACACATCTTGGTTGGCACTGGGTTAAAATTTAGTCATCGGTTGCTCTGTACCTTGTGAAGGCAAATGGAGTTAGCCTATATGTATGTGACTATCTATGGGTTGTGTAGGGAAACATGTGCAAGCATACGATAAAGGTTGCAATGATGAACAATATATTGTTGAATGCTTCAAGGGGGGAGGTAAGTGGGTAGTATGAGGTGGTGTACTAGTTAAGTGAACGAATACAATGTTTATTGTATTAATAGTCATCCACTTTAGTCTAACACTATATCATCAAGGAATGTTTAAGTTCCCAATCTGTGTGTTACGAATCTCAATGATATGTTCAAATGTGAAGGGGTTCATGATAACACTATCTTTCCACCCACTCCCAAACATGTTCCTCAAGATGTCAGTGGTGGTACACTAGACATGGACAAAAAGGAAAGGTAGAAGGAAGCAACTACAATGCTGAAGATATTGTTCGATAAAATTTTGTTGATAGTTGAACAATGAAAATCATTTGCATATTCAGTGGGGAGGTTCTTGGTTGACCTCAACCAGTGCAATGCATTGACCTTCAATTTCACCCAACACACCGACCCAACAGAAATGTGGTCAGTTGCAACAATGACATGGAGAGAGTAGAAATTAGGACAAGTAAAAGGAATTACCTCAGTCAGACCAATTTGTGTTACCCTTTAATAGTGAGATTAGGAGGGGGAGGACAATAACATCCAAAGAAGACAAAGCACATGTGACTGCAGATGAATATATTGCATCCAAAATAGGTTAGTATTGATGGCCAACAATGATGTGGTTTCCATCAACTAGATAATGATGTGCATTTTGATGGTTTATGTACTTATATTGACCATATTTATCATGATGTTTCTATCTCTTTGTTGTACCCAACAACATAATCCACAGAAATAAGTTCTCGTAGATTTTTTCTTTCAACAATTGTATAGGTGGACATGAT
The DNA here is from genome assembly GCA_018584345.1 of Thuja plicata. Taxonomy (NCBI): domain Eukaryota; kingdom Viridiplantae; phylum Streptophyta; class Pinopsida; order Cupressales; family Cupressaceae; genus Thuja; species Thuja plicata. The sequence continues at coordinate 39,238 of MU223042.1, read as the reverse complement.
ATCCACGGGGAAGCGAGTGAAACAATGACGGGGGACAATGCAACATGTTAGCAACAATTTTCAGCCAACATGATAGGTTAGCCACTGGAAAATGTGACACGCTAGCCCACGGTAATAGAGCTCAACCCATGTGATAATGTATTTCAAATTGGTTATCTATGATGGGAAAATGGTGGTAAATTATTGAAGAGGCGGGGTTCCAATCACCAACTTGTAGGCATATTTCATAGAAATGAGATTATATCCTTCCATTAACCCAAGCAAGAAACTATGTAGAATAATTCTCTTTCCAAACAAAAAAATTCTTGACACTTCCATACTTCAGAATGGATAAGGATTCTCATTAGTTTGGATTCCAACCATGACTCTTTTTAAACTCCAACTTTCCTTTTCACGAGGTCAGCCTGTCTCTTAGGCTACAAACACCAAGTAAAGGCTCAATAGTTAACAAGGCTCAACCAACTTTGGGACCATCTTAGATAAACCAAATACAACATTTACACACCCTTGGAAACTATCAAGAACACTAGTTATTCCAACTTGTATGCTTTCCACATAACTGTGCTAATTCCAGCAGCCCACAACAATGACAAAATGTGACATAATTCTTGACCTAGGACATATCTTCACAAGGCAAATAGTTTTTTGAATGTCCTTTTCAAAGACATAAAATATATCCTATTTGATCATATGACTTGTTTGGAACACTTGACTAAAAAATGGACTGCTACTTTACAATCCAAACCTAATTAGGCCACTTTTGCAAAGTATGTACAAGGATTCTTGACTCCTTATCAATAAGTCACATTCCAAAGGTCAAAAGAAGTCATAAGAAATATAAAACCACATGCGTTAGCATTAAAAATGATCATTCTTTTCTTATTTCACAAAACCCTTGTCATATCCCTCTCAACTAGATACAAATTGCACAGGTTAACAATTAATGACATAATTATTTTACTCCCTAACAACATTATTCATGCCTACCACTATCAATATCATTAACTAGAATCCTTACACTTTCTAACTACCTATTTGGAAGAGTTTTCAATGGAAAAAAGAATAGGAATAATAAATTATTTTCCAAACCATCACTGTAACGGGTTACAAACCTTGTCATGAAAAAAAGTCAATATCTTACTTTTTCTCCATGAAATCCTTGAAAGTAATTTTGAATCAAAGATAAATCACATTTGTAAACATTCCAATATATTTGAGTTTGTTAAATCATTTCGTGGGGTCATGAATAACCATGCAATAGCAACAAAACAAGAATATGCAAAGTAATAATCATGTTTATTGAACTGTAAATACAAAATGCTTCTAAACCCGACCACCGCCACTTTGATTCAACCATAGAATGTATTGGTTTTTATTTATTTGTTTAAGATTTTTTGTGTGCAATAAAAAAATTATAAAGTACATATGGTAGTAGGTAGCAGATATGTATATTGGATATTTATATTGACGGTGGCATCTTATGTGCAATGTATACCTCTTTGCAAGTCACTTTGCCTCTAGTTTGCAACTGGGTTTTCACAGGATCATGGATATCATGATTGTTGTGGAGTGGATGAGGTTCTCATGTTTATATCCCTTTTAACAATATTTATGCAACCCATTTATATTTTTACATATATGATATGCTATATTTTACACATATGTACCAATCTTCTTTCTGTCTATGTGTGAGCTCCTCTATCTGGCTTCAGAGATCAAAGACCATGCAACACAGATAATGTCATTGTCATAGATTTTAGTGCAGAGGACATCATCCTCTGCCATTTGAGAGTTGTACAACATGACTATGGGTGGTTTGTAAGCATGGATACATGAATTTTGTATTTGAACAGGTTGTTGTTCCATATGAATGAACAACGTTGTTTTCTATGAAATCTTGATCCACAACACATGCAGGAAAGTTGTGTCCATCATTTACAGGACATTATATTCTAGCCTGGAAGTCTGGTATGATTTGTGGTTGACTACACATTATTGTTGAGGAACGACCAAGGATACCATGTAGATGGAATTCCATTTGGACATGTACATTGCATCATTTTCCATTTTCCAAATAGCTCACTACTACTAGATTTCACTGACTTCTTCAGGACACGTAGGAGTAGTGATTGAAGGAAAAACAATTCTTAGATACGTCATAGATTTCCATCATAGTGAACTTCCTCGACCTCTCCTCTTCAAGGGAAATCAAAATCCAAAGATTCCATTTGTTTCTTTCAAGAAACTCTTCGACTTCAAAAGCTTGCATGAAGACAAGAAAACGTTGCTCAAAGACAAAACCAAACTTGTCAAGGTGTCAACACCCATCCAAGGTTTGCATGTCAACAAACACATGAAATCTAACCTGAAAACACCCAAAACTAACCAAAAATGTCCTAATATGGCTATGCAACTCAATTAGCTTATAAGGATTCCAAATAGGGTATGCCACAACATAGTTTAGGACTTTCTTACAAAACACAACAACAGAAACACAACATTGCAAAAATAGAAACAAAAGTTCCAAAAAAAAATGTATTCATCCTTGTTCCTATCTTTAGTGAGTGCCCCTACACCAATATGCTTCTATTCCACCTCCTATAGCATATGGACCTTCTCTTCTAGTCATCTCTCAACCTAGTGTGGTTCCCTCAACTCTTTGCCTTAAAGAAGAAAAGGACCCGATGTTGATTAATCCTGACCCAAACCAAATTTCTAGCAAAACAAAACACAACCATCGTGCTCGTGATCATTGGCGTAAGCATCATGCTAGAGCCCATCAACATGATTCTCAAAAAATTGCTTAAAATCATACACTCTTTCATGCTTCACTTCCCTTTTGACCATCCCATGCTTGAGCCAATGGAGGAAGTGAATTTAAACAAGATCAAATTGAACAAACATGAAAATTCTATTTGTATCTTAGATTCTATTACAATTCATTTAGATGAGGAAGATACTCTTAATGATGATGTTCTTGATGTTAACAATGATATTCATGCTAGTGATTCTGATGACATGTATGAGACTATTGATATTGATCATGATTTACCAACTATGATTTCAAAATAGTTATCTATCACTCCTAGTGACAAATAAAGTGACCTATCTTCACAACACGGTCCTTGTTTGGAACTGGCTATTATTCCATGTTTCATTCTTGATGTTGTACCTCTTGTGAATTTCCCACCTTTAATAAAAATTATAGACCGAGATGGGGGGACATGCGGTACACTTGACTAGCTCCTCTCATGCGGTGGAATCTATGTGTTTTCCTATTTTTCGTGATGTGCTACATGTTATATATTTTGTTTAGATTTATTTAAACAACCCTTGTTTCTCCATTGGTCCAAGGTGATAAAGGAATCACAATCTCATAAACATTCTTCTATCTTTAGCTCTCTTATTCTATATGTTGTTATATGTTATGTCGTGCATGTGACATTGTTCGTGAATGCACCTTTGTGTTGTTTGATTGGGGATGATGCAAAGTGGTAGCTACCTAATCTTTTTGGTCTCTGTGATGTTGGCCCAAAAAAACTCTTCTTCATAACTCTTATGTGCTTTTCTTCCATTGTTCTATTAGTTCTACTACCTTTGGGGGATGATGGTAGTTCATTTGATATAATTTTGATATACTTGAGTTATCATATGACATGCTGACCCCAGAGTTGGTAGATCCCTTTTATGATCTCTTTTGTCATGTGCTCATTTTCCTTTATTTGTCCTTTCTTGGGGGCATTTCATAGTAGAAACATCTCTTGTGGATGCATGTACGCTCCATTAAAGTCATTTCTCTTATCAGGTGTTTGCAATCCCTTTAAAATGGGGGCATACACCTCGCTCTTTGTTTCACATTTTTCACTCACACATTATCTCTTTTGTGGATGACTAAGGATACAATGCTTTCCTTTTGTTTATCCTCCTTCTTTTGATCCCTAAGCATACAATGCTTTCCTTAGTCCTGATCATGTTTTTTCTCCCTAAGGATATAATGTTTTCATTATGCCTGATTAGTTTTTCCTTTTATCCCTAAGGATATAATTATTTCCTTAGGCTCTATCATTTTGTTTCTAGACCCCTTAATGGATAGAATGCTTTCCTCAAGGCCTAATCCTTGTTGATGGGTTGACTAGCATAACACACTTTTCTAGACTGTTCAATTTCATCTTTTGTGGTGCTTTCTTTTGTGTGGTTCATAATACAACAAAATCTTATTGGGCTAGTAATCACACTCTTCTCTCTCTTTCCCTCTCTCTCTCTTTCAAGAAATGTCTCTCTTATCTTGTTTTTGGATTTAATGAGGGCTAAAGTCACTTGGGGGCTTGATGTTTCTTTGTCTCCTTGAACTTGATGAGATCATCCTTTGCATTTGATAAAATTTACTATAAGCATGAGTTTTTCCAATACTCCTACTAAAGTGGGGGATAAATGTACCATCCTAAAAGTTAACACCCATAATTGGATGTCTTTTAGGACCTATTAGTACCCACTTTGGTGATTTTGAGATCCGAGTGTCTTTATGCTTGATTTCTGCATCTTTCATTTTCTTCCTCCATAGTTTATTACACTCCCCTTAATCCAGACAAGCTTTGAGAAAATAAATTCCTGGACAAGACCATCCAGGTTGGCCTCGTCCTGGACTAGGTCAACTAGGTTGACCTTGTCCTAGAGCATCGTGCTTAAGTTTTCTCCAAGCTCGATGCAGGGTTGTTTCTCCTAGACCTTTAATTATGGTTGGCCTATGCAATATTGAATCCAAAAATGAGTATAAAAGGGGTCCCTCTCCTCTAATTTTGACATCTATGGATACCTACATGATCTCAAATTCTAGAGAAATCAATTGATCAAGTGCAAGCAATCAAGATTTCAAGTTGTGAAATTAAAGTGGTGGATTCAAGATTTGAAGGAAACCATCTCATTCAAGGTCTCCAAGTTTCCATTTCTTCTAGATCCATTCAAGAAAGGCCAATCTTCTCTCATTGATGCATGTTTCTCTCCCATAATGGACACGTATAGGAATTCTCAAGCAATCAAGAAGATCCATACATCCATTCTTCTCCTCTCTCCTTCTCCCTTGAAGGTTATCAAGCATACATGCATTCAATATATATAATTAACAAGTATAGATCGTTTAATTTGTGAAGGCATCCTTGATTCTACATCTCAAGCATACACATAAAACAATATTTATGGGTTTTATGGATCTCAATATCCATCCAAGATGGTTTTCCATACAAGGTGAATACTAGCATTTATCTTGTTTACATTTATTTTCCTTTATGCAATCTCTATTCCATCTCAAGGTTGATTCCTATATAGGGGTTTGACCAAGCCAAACCCCTTTCCACAAACTTTTCCCCTTTTTGCCTATGTGCAAGAAAAGGTAACTGAGTTTCAGATCCGGATTCAAGAATCTCAGTCACAGTCATAAACACCCTGAAAATTTCATCTGATTTAGAGTTGAAAGTACTAGGTTGAAATTCTGGAACATCATTTGGAACTAGGTCGTCCAGGTTGACCTCATCCTCAGAGGCTGAGAATTAACACAAGGCAATTACAAGTATCACAAGCTCAAATCTTAAGTTTTACTAGATTCCAACACCTTTGCAATAGTCAAAACCAGATATGAAGGACCATTTTCCTCTTCTCTCTTCAAGGTGAGTCCATTCTTACTAATTTTTTCGTTGCACTTACTTTTATACATTATATCTAATATTATATGCTAGTCATCTATCGTTTATTTTATAAATCTTGTCAATTTTACATATCATATCATCCCTACTTCATTAAGAGAAAGAAACCCCAATTCCCCACTCTCACGTGGATCTTGCATTAGCATCCCTTCATCTATTTTGGGTTGTGCTAATCTGATTTGTTTGAGGGCGAGCCATTGGGAGAACACTTTCCCTCAATTTATTTTATAGTTTGGTGAGTGATCTTCATTCTATTGTTGATCACCATTTTATATTGTACACTATCTAAGCATATCAGTGCCATATGATCCATATCAACATATACTATTGGATTCACTCATATACACTTCTGAGGATACACCCTTGATTAGTGTTACCCTTTTTTTATTTATGAATAGTGTCTTTCCATTAAAATAATATCAAAGTTACATATTCACAAAAAAGGGGTCGGGGGATATAAGAATCACCCTGCGAGAGTTCACACGATAATAGCCGGAAGTAGAAACTATAAACTATTCATTAAAAAAAAACCATAAAGCCTTCAGGATGCAAGATCAGTGCCAGTCGAAGGAGGAGGATCTCTGTCATTAGAACCCCAGGCATCCCTAGGATTGACAGGAGGGTCGGGAACGAACCATCCATCAGCAACATCATCTGTATATTTTTCTTTTTCTTTCTCCTCCACCCGAGGTGGCGAAATAGCCAAATCCAGGTGGGGGAAGGACCACTTGGAGGAGGTGGCAAGAGGCCAAGAAGGGCCACCATGAACAACAGGAGCATTAGAAGGGGCCGAAATAGCCGGATTCAGAGACCATCTAGAGGAGCGGTGAGGCGGAGAAGCAGAGTGACGCCACCAGACATCACCACCACCCCTGAGAGAGTGGTAGTGGGGAGCCTACGACCACGGAGTGTGGGAGCGGTGAGCCAAAGATCTGCGACCATGACAACGACCTCTGGGTGGAGTACCATCCGCAGAAACTGAATTTGGGACCTGGTCAACCATATAGGGAGCATTGCCCCAATGATTGAGCAACTCCTGAAGGTGGGTCACCTCCAGAGCAAATTTGTTAGCTTGCACTTGAATCTACATCATAACATTGTTACATATACAAGCTTTATTATATAAAGCAACATTAACATCAAGAAAGTTGTGAGTGAAAAGAACAACATTCCTATCTTTCCACAAAGTGAACAAAATCTCCATCGTGAAAGTATGCCAAATCTGGGTAAACTTGGAAGGAAGTCTCTGAGAGTCTTCGAGGACAATCATATGCCAGGAGAAGGGTTCAGACCGGAATGGTTTAAAAAAACCATGAATCCACTCCCAATACCGCTGAGCTCTTCCACAGAACCAGAAGATGTGCAAAAAAGGCTCTAGGTTCCCACAAAAGGGACACCGAGGATCAGGAACACCCATATGCTTGAGTCAAGGGCCCAAAGGAAGCCCTTGAAAGAGCTAACACCAAGAAAAGAGAGCCATCTTAGGCTCTGTGATAGTAGACCAAATAATTTGGAAATGAGAGCTCCAGTGATGAGGAGAGGAGTGCAAGTGCCATCTTTGGTTGAGAGTGTCCACCATGGGAAGATGAGGAGAAAACCATTTGTAACCCATCTTAGACTTGTAATTGTTGAAGGGAGTGGCAGGGTACCAGTTCCAAACTTTCCACCAGGGCCGGATAGAATGAACTCCGAGCTTATTAAGCGAATGATTTGGAATGGACGAAACCAACAGATCATAAGTCGGACGATCTGGACGAGCAAGACGAAACTGGGCCTACATATCCTCCCAAGAGCGAAGGCTCATGGTGACCCTGGAAAAGAGGTCCTTAGGTGTTTTGATACCACGTTTGAAAAAATGCAGAGCACTAGCACCTTGAGTTCTAGCCAGAGGAATACCCTGAATGGAGAACAACAGAGACCACCAGAGGTTCTGTTGATTCAAAGAAAGCCCATCACGAAAGCCATCACCATCCCAGCGGAGCCAAGGTTTGATAGCCTCCCAGGCTTTCAATATGCTTTTGATCACAAAGGTGCCCTGAATGTGCACAGGCTCCCGCATAATGAGGAGGGTTTGAAGACTAATTCCCTTCCAAGCAGGTTTGTGAACAGGATAGCCTGAAGAAATACAATGCCTGACAAGAATTTTCCAAGCTTCATCGCCTAAGAGAGAACGAATGATCCATTTAGCACAAAGAGAAAGCCCTTGCTTCTGAGTGGAGAGAAGACCGATGCCGTCATACTCTCTGGGAAGACAACAGTAATCCCAAGCAACTCTGTGAAACCCATGGCCATCGGCTCCCGAAGCCCAGATAAAATCTCTTAAGAGGCGCTCCAGCTTAAGGTTGGAGGCTTTAGAAGGAGCCCAGCAAGAAGAATAGTAAACATGGGTAGCAGCCAAAACCTTAGAACAAATTTGGAATTTCCCCGCAAGAGAAAGAGGTTTAGTAATCCAGTACTGAAGTTTCTTTTCAATTTTAGCAATCACTGAATTCCATAAATCCACAAAAGAGCCTTGAAAGGCAAAGGGGATGCCCAGAAAGAGGAAAACCTCCCCATGTTGAATCCATTTCCAGTCAA
>MU223042.1:0-30865 GCA_018584345.1 Thuja plicata | reverse complement strand
TGTTCTACTAGGGTGAAGATTTATGAAGATAAATCCATGCTTATGTTCCTTTTTAGACTTGTGGCACCTTGTTATGGCCATTAGAAGCACAACAATCACTTTTAACATGGAAGATATGGTTGCTTCATTTTATCTAAAGATACGTAAAGGAAATCATTTGATATGGTTTAGGAGGCCCTAATTTCTCATGCTAGATCAGTAGATAGAGGCAAGAAGAAGGACAATAAGCGTAAATCCAAGTCTCTAGAGAGATCTATGTCTCCTAGTAAAAAGTACAAGGTAAAATGTTAGAATTGTGACAAATATAGTTATATATGTAAATATTTCATGAAGGAGAATAAAAAGAAAGGTAAAAATAAATTCTTAGATTCTAACTCTAAAAAATCCTCTCAAGATAATGAAAGTGTTTTTCCATAGCCTTGGAAACACGTGTAGTAGAAGGTGTGTGGTTGTCTAACTCAAGTGCTTCTTTCCACAAGGCCTCTCATAGAGGTTGGTTCTCAAAGTATGAGGAGTTTGATGGTTGGAAGGTGTATTTGGGTGATGACTCTCACCTAAAGATTGTTCACCATGTAAGAATCATTATTTTATTCCCTAATGGTAGAGTTAAGGAGATTGATGATGTCTTGCATATCCCTGGTTTGGAAAGGAACCTAATTTAAATCAGTATGTTGAGTGATGAGCTGTGCAAGTGTTTTCTCAAGCGGTGGATTCAAGATGAAAAGAGGTTATGTAGTATTTTGTAAGGGTGTGCAGGCTGACACCTTGTATAAGTTGGATGCATGGATAGTTCAGTGTAATAGTACTTGTTATCTAATTTTTCATACCTATTCAAAATTGGGCAGGTGGGTTTAAATGAGGCTCCCACAAGGGTAGAGCCCAGCATGTGCCAAAGATTTAGTAATTTTTCTGGTCCTTGTTGTGTATTGGATATCTTTTTCAGTCTTACTGTTTGCTTCGTTCCATGCAATATGTCTCTGCTCTGAGAAACCCTTAAAATTTGGAAGGGATGACTGTTATAATTTGAAAAAGCGATCGTTGTAATGAAAACCCTAGCTATATTATGTTTTGTCATTACCTTTTTCGGTCACTTAAAATGCTGAGTTTCCCATGTGCCTTTTATCTCATTGGTCAGTCACGGTATCGCTTCATGTTCTGTGTTTACTCTTTTACTTCACGTGATTAAGCGACTAATACCTCAGTCGGGTTATCGCTTGTTTAAACCTTGAGTTGGAAAATCTTCATGAGATCCTGCGACCCTTTATACTTCCTAAACCATGGTAAAGCTTCAGTCTATGATAGGTTAGTGTTTCCCCTTTGGTCACCAAGTCTCGATATAAATTAGGGTTTACCCCGAATATCATACGATTAAGGGAGGGTTGTCGGATGAAAGAATGAAGGGATCAACGATGGTCGGGTGATCGCTTGATCTCAGTCAAAAGGTCAAAAATGTCTCCCGATTTCGCGACTGAAGGGATAGTCGCATAGTCTCTTGATTCAAAAGTAAAGGATGTCTGATGTGGCAATACAGTTGGCGCATTGTCGAAGCTGATCAAGCAAACAGAAGCCAGTGCAAGGTTGACAAGTGGCAGCATGGACCCAATCCTTCATGGTCAGTCAGGGGATCGCCAATCAAGGTGTGAATATGCCAAATGTTCATGCAATAAGGAGATTTCTTTAGTTGCTAGGTCTCGAAGACAAAGGGTATATTCCATAATGATCGGGAGATCTAGCGACACCCTTCGATCAAAGCCAAGATCTACGACAGTCGTAGGGTCGCTAGATCTAAGCTACGGTTAATGAAAACTCAGGAGACCTGGTGACTTAAAAGGAAAAGATAACTGCGGTCGGCTGGCGGTTAAGGGTAGGGACACAACACGGGCTAAGCGGGTCAAAGACAAAGAAAAAGTGATCTGATGGTTCTCATTTAAAAGGAAACAAGGTCTTAACCTCGGCCGCCCGATAAAAGAAAAGGATGGCGCCACATGACCGTTTTTATATTTTAAATTCAAAATACCTTTGCAGATCAGATTTTAACAATAATGGCAGCCGACTAGTAGAAGTTAGATGAATAAGGGGCGACCTTTCAGGAGGAGTAAGGGGTTAATTCAGCTTTTTTCGAATGGGCAATTTGATTTCTGGCAATATTCTCTACAAATAGTAAAGGCCAAATTGACCCAAACAAGGCTTCCTAATCAGATACCATTACATGTATTTCGACTAGTCTTCTTTCATATCAGATTCACCGGCCTTTCTCAGAAATTTTCATTATAACAAAGTTGCTTTTCAAAGATGTATCTGATCTTTGATAGATAATTTCAGAAGTTTTTTCTGACAGATGGGACAATTAGGGTTTTTGTTGTTCAAAATTAACATATTGTAATGTAACCCTAATCATTTTGGACTCCAAGCCTACGTGTTGGGGAGTATATATATCAGTTTTGGGATTTTTGGGAGCTTTTAGAGCTCAGAGTTTTCCTTGCTTAGAAGTTATTCGTGGCATTTTTTCTACCCTCTGACTTTTACAGTCTGTAATCTTTCATTGATATTCAGATATTGCAAAGGCTTTTTGTGACATTTTCTCTGTCCCTAGGCTTTCTTGTCTGAATTTCTCTTACTGAATTAGAATATATTGAGTGATTTTTTCAGAGAAATATTGGAGTTCCTGAGCCCTCTTTCTTTCTACAATTTCATGTACTATTGTGGATGATCTGATTTAGATGAGTTTGTGGATATTCTTTAATCCCCTGTCATTTTGTCTCATTCTTGTACCTAGTTGTAGAAGTGGATGTTTGTTTGCAGGTCATAGTCTGTGTCTACTTATAGTGAATATGCTATTGTTTGTGAAATTACTTCTTTCCCTGAATAGCCTCTGTTTATCTCAAACCTCTCTATGAAATACTTATGCAAGCCTATCTAGAAGGTTGTGTTCTATTAGATCCAAGGTTTCATGTTGAGATTAGTTAATGTGTTATGATTCAAGTTACCTTCGGTGTATCACCTAGTAGGATAATTTGCTTTCAGCTATTTCCCTTTCATGCATTCTTTCTATCCCTTTTCCCTCAAGAATTTACTTTCATGTTAAGAAGCAAATTTGGGTGATTATCCAAGAGGAACCGGCCTAGAATCCGGAGGTCTCATTTCGGTTAGCAAAGGTCCCACACCTGGAAATGATTCCCATGTTACACTAGATTACCAAGACTACAAGAGCTTGGGTAAGGGTGCAAATCTAGGTGTTCAACAATACTTATATAAAGTCTAAGAGAAGGACTTTGAATTCTTCATCCTCACCATCAAATCAATAAAAGAAGAAGACTATTAGTTCTAAATTTGATGGTCACTCTTTCTGGGTACTTAAGGGTGCCAATTTAGAAATGAAGCTCCAATAAAGAGAACAATGTTATGGAACCAAATATCTGGTCATGTTGGAGAAAATGGTCTTAGATCATTAAAAAATTAGTCTTATTGAATGCCTTGATGATTGTAATCTCGAGATTGACTTTCACAAACATTGGATATATGGAAAGAATACCCTCTTTATTTTTATTCTTGTTCTTATAAGACTTATGAGGTTTTGGACTACATAGACGCTTTAGAAAACTTAGATTGTAGATTAGGAAAGGAAAACAAGGATTACATGCCAGGAGTAGGTTGAATAGTGATTGGTGGTGATTGTGAAGATATAGAGTTTCAAAGTTGTATGATAGGTTCAGTAGAGACTTGATGCATCGATTGAGTTCGACTAACTCTGGGATTGGAAAAATTTAAAACAAATTGGCCTTTCTTCAATATTAACTCCTTTCAGTTGTGAAGGCTTCTCAAGTTGAGCATCTTTACTCCATAATTCTAATGCTCATTGAGTAGGTGTCTTGATATCTTTATGTCTTACAATATGAGGGGCTCTCAACCGAGTTGTTGTACTTGTGGACTTCCATACAGTGTACAAGGCTTCCTCGGGAAATAGTTCTCTTTATGGATTAATCATTAATGGAAGAGACTTATTATACAAGCTGTAAAGGATCAACAATGTTAATGTATGATCTATGGACCGATTCTTGAAATACATGTTTATTATTTTGAATTCATAGGTCAAGACATCATTCAAGTTTACATCTTTTAGACTCACAGAATAGTCTAGGGAATAGTCAATATAAATAGGACCATTCAACATTGAATCACATGCTCCTCCCAATAGTGCATGAGATGTTTTAGTGATACAAGCATCTTTTAGGAGCATCATTACTATTATAGGAAAACCCTTTCTATAATGACCTAAAATTCCAATACACACATAAGACAAATGCATGTATTGAAAGTTCTTGGGATCCTCTCTTGCTTGTCTCTGGAGTTGTCCTATTTCTGTTTGAGTGAATAATTTTAAACCTCCTTCAGTACCATTAGTTAATGTATGTTGAAGTTTGACAACCTTACACTTGCTAACACTTTTATATGAAAATACCTCTTTCAAACCTTTAGGGATATCCCTATAAATTTATAAGGTCTTAAATCTAGGTACTCTAAATTCCTTATCGAAAAATCAATCACCATAATCTAAGATAGAGTTAGCATCATCTAAAATATTCGTAGAAGAATCGCGTAATGTAAAATTCTATTAATTTTGGGCAAAGAAATTGGTGAAACTTGCCTTTGTATTGTGTGAAGTAGTTTGATCATCGATTTCCAAATCTACTAAAATTTTTCCTTTGTTTGCCATTGAATGCGCTCGAACCTACACTTGAATTCCCACTCGAACTAGAATCTTTTACTACCTGAATATGCCTTAACAACGCCTATCTATGGCTTAACAAACAAGAATTACTAACTAGGTCTTACAACAAACTTTCATGAGTTTTGGGAGCTATAGAGAGAGATTTACAGGGAGCTATACATTTTAACATACATTATGATTAAATTTAGCAAATGGAAATATGAGATAAATATTGCTTTCTCGAGTAAGTAATAGTAAAATAGATTTGAAGATGATGCATGGTTTAGATTACAAGCTCTGATACCAGATTTGACTCAAAGTTGTGAGAGCAGGACAGCCCAACTTCTTCTGCTTGAATCATGCACTTATTACAAACTTATAGATCAGAGAGAGGTTTGAGTTTTTGATTCCTTGAATAAGGAAGAGTACAATCCTCTATTCTCTTGATCTCCTAAAGATGCTACTATAAAATCTAACACACTTGTAGAGAAGACTCGTAGACACTCTAACTTGTCCGAGTCGAGCGAGTGGACCAGTTTGGCTTCTTATTTTGGGAGGGATCTCTATGTACATGGGTATCTAACATGACCTCATTTGTCAGGATGTATCTTTTCACCCACCTAAGTTAGGCTTAATGGGGGTATTAGTGTAGGATTTTAATTTTCCTTATGTAAGGGGGTATTCATTTTTCCTACACATATTTTTATTTAAGCTTGCTTAGGTTATTAGGAGTAGTTTATATGAGGACATGTGGTAAAATACTTAAGCTACATGTGTCCCTCACTCCCACATATAGGTAGTTGAGTTGCACACCTTTTGGCTTGTGCCACCTCTCATAACCACTATTTTGTCATTTCCTAAGTAGGTTATGAGGTAGTTGGGTTTCTCACCCCCTCTTGGCTTTATTTGCCACCTTTCATAACTCCTATTCTGTCTTCATGTATGAAGGTTATGCCACATGTTTTGGCATTTACCAAGTAGGTAAAATCTTCCACCTTTTATGGGAAATAGGAGCTAATTCACCTCTTAGATGCATATGCCTTTATTTTTCTATATAATAAGAACTCTACTCTCACCTTCACTAGTAAGTGATAGCTTGTTGAGAGTATTGAGAGCCTTCTCAAAATTCTCTTTCTTTGTCTCTATTTTTCTTTCATTTTAGGCATCCATTCAGCTATTTTGATCTTCAATCATTTGTTGCTTGGAGTTGCATTTGATCTATAGCCGACATCATATCTTGGCTTGGTTTTCATTTCTCACAAATACTAACATAATTATAGATTAATATTTTATAATTTTTCAAACTTGGGTATGGGATTTTTATGAAATGTTCTAAAGGATCCAAATTGGACATCCGCATGAGAGTTAAATCTCATTTTGTATTTTTAGAAAATAAAATTGGAGCTCATTTAGGATATGCAAGATAGAGTGATGTACAAAAAAAAGTATTCAACCAAGGAGGGTGTGGAAGAAGTTGCACATTAAGACTTGATGTTTTATTTTACATGTTCAAAGATTAATGTTGAAGAAATTAAGAATATACATCTAGGATGAAGAATCATAACTTCAAACGACAATGTTGCTGCATAGTTGTGTAATGGTTGTCCCAATTTTGACTCATGTTTTGATTAGTGTTGCGGTTTGCTGGCCTTAATGCTGTAATACATCCCATGCTACTGTAATAAGAGGTTCTATTAACCCATGTAGTTGGGTTTGTTGGTTTGAAGTTGTATGTTTGAAGAATAAATAGAAAAGCTGCTGATTTTGAAATGTTTTCTTCCAGAATTTTGTTGATTTTTGTAGTTGTGTGTGAATGGGGAAGAGTACACTTCATGGAGGTTTTAGTTTATTGGTATAAGAATATGTGTTGGGGGAGTACCTTGTATCAATTAATATCAATGGGGGAGTTCTTGAGTGTGTAAATAGATCGCTAAATGTGAAAGGTGAGACAATTTACACTAGGACCTAAGAATGAGGGTATGCATATAGTAGTTGGTTGTCCTCCAACAGAAATCAGACCTTGGTAGACAGTGTACAAATGTCTTCCACTATGAGAATGTGGGTTGAAGGGGTTTTGGGAGGTGCATCTTTCAGAATCTTTTTTGGGGCATAAGATAGTTGTGGTTTGTTGATTGTTGCAAGTTGCGAATTGTGTGAGTCGTATGTCAATGAAAATAGAAAAATAGAAGAGGATGAAGTTTGTCTTAGGAATGGCTTTAGAAATTTCAGTTCTTGTAATAAGAGAAAGAGTATTCATATCTGTAAAATATGAAGAGTATGCTACAAGATATGAGGAAGACAAGGATAGAAATAGAGAAGTGGAAAGAAGAAGAGAAGAAAATGGCTGACGTTGAGTCCCACTAATTTTTATTAGTAATGATTTATTTGTAGATGAATGTGAGTGTGCAAGAAAATATGAAGAAGAAATTCGTGTGCAAGACAATGAAGAAGAAAAGAACAATATGGCAATAGCAACACGTCTTATTGAAGGCATGGAATAAGTAGTGAAAGAAGTTGCATCAAAGGGTGAAGAAGAGGAACTTACATCTGAGAATGAAGAGGATAAAGAAGATTTTACAAAAGAGCTTGGAGTCGAGCTTTTTATTGAGTTTTTTTTAATAAATTTAAGGTCTAACTTTGTATATGGCTTAGCTATTTAGTTCATGAAATCATGTGTTGTTGCAGTAGATATTCATTTTCAAATCTTATGTAAATTGATTGCTGGTCTGTGCTCTATATGTTAAGAAGGTATTGTTGTTTGTACATTTAGATTGTTTGCTCAAATAACTAAAATCTGTAAAATCTCACTTGTAAGGCGAGTTGTTTCCAGTCTTGTGCTTGTATTTAAGGCAAATAATCAAGCAGCTAGTTAATTGTTTTATGCAAAAGTCGCTAAAGAAAGATTGTAGTGTGAATAACTGAATATTTTGTCTATAGCTTAGTGTCTAAAGGTTAGTTTCTATCTCAAGAAGCTTCCCCTTATAATTTGAAGTAAGATTTTATGTCAGATACTGTACCGGTTTGAGTTGCCTTGAAAGAGAGAAATTAAAATGCTAACACATGCCTGGGTGTGTATGCTCTTGATTGATCTTATAGATAAATTTAATTCAATGAAACTAAAACCAACATAGCTTGTTTTGCATTTGTAAATCCATGTTCAACCTGCAGGTACAAAATAGAGACGTCTAGGGAGTTTCGCTATAAAGTTCATGTGAACTAAGTTTATTTATATGCAATTATGCTCCACAAGCCTTCATCACAAACATCTTTTTAAATTTCTCCCTTTATTTGATTTGGAGAATCATCAAAGATTGAAGTGGTAAGAACTCTATCTTGGAAAACAGAACACAAATGAAAGTCTTAGCTTGCGCATATTGACTGTGATTTAACCCCCTGGATATTTAGCCCAATGGAAGACCGGACAATTAAATAAAGGGCATTGTTCTGATCAATTCATGAGTTTGCTAAACATCACAGCTTATGAAGCATAGAGACAACATGGAAAGAAAATTACACAATGTTTGATTAGGTTTCCGTCTCGATAGTTCTGAAAAATGCTGAAGTCGAAACTTTCCAATGCAGGCACATATGAATTTGTAACCTGGGTGGGTCCTTGCACCTCAGACCTGTGAATTGATATTGAAGCTCCTCAGAATGGAAACACCACTTGGGTAAATGCTAGCAGTTTTTCACAATCCATAATGGTATGATCTATATGCTTCTGGATACTGATTTAACTCAGCATAGTTTTGTTGAATCTTCAACTCTATATCTTGTCAACAAGCTTGAAATTGTGCTTTTAAATATCAATAATCCAGTTTAACCTGCAAGGTTGGGAATTTGATGAAAACATAAGTATTTCGTGTAAACCGGGCCTATCCTGGTGCAATCCCATTGTTTTTGAAAGTGCTTTGAAGCAAGTATCTGGGATAGTGATGTTTGTTCCTTTTTACTCTTTCAATATAGCTTATGTTATTGCGTTCATAAGGAGATGGCTCAGATTGTATATTGCTATGGATTAAGCTCCATTGTTAAGTTTTAGGATAGCTGCAAATGTAATAACACTCTATGTTGTATGTATTTTCCAAATGCAACAATCTCTCTTTCATTTATATTGGGAACGAGGCTAGGAGAGACATGTCTCTTCATGAGACATGTCTATTCATTATTATTTATAAGAAGGACATGCCTCTTCCCATTAATTATAATGTAATCAATTTTATAATGTTTCATCAATCAATTACTAATTAGGAATAATATAATAATTTAATATTGAATATTAAATTTCATATGATTAATAATAATATAACATATATAATATATTATTATTAATCAACATATATTATATGTATTCTAATGATCATACGACTGAAGCTACAAACATTAACACTCCCTCTTAGCTAGGGAGGATGATTAAACAGAATGAGTAGTGCTCTCCTATGTCAACACTTATGACCCTCACCATAGCTATACAAAACATCAACACTCCCTCTTAGCTAGGGAGGATAAATCAATCTAATGTCAACACTTATATGACACTTAACAACATCAATCATATGATGTAAGCAATAAAAGCATCATCCTCAAGATGTAATCAATAGAAACATAGTCTCAAGATGTGGATTGCCTCCATTGACGATTCTATGCACAAGCTCTCAGGTGGATTGCCTCCATCGGCAATTCTATCCACAAGATACTCAAGCTTTAATGTGGATTGCCTCAATCGGCGATTCTATCCAAAAGTTCTATCTATTATGATTTATTTCATCCATCATAAGATGTCTATCACAATAGAAGATTTCTATCATTTGATATCACATTTAATATCTTGAGTATTGGCCTATCAGAATGTCAACACATGACATTCACCAAATACTGTGAGTATTGGCCTATCATAACATCAATATATGATATCCACCAAGTACTCAATAAGGTATTGGCGTGAAGAACATCAACACATGATATTCACCAAATGCCTATCATATATCTATACAAACAAGTCATAGACCATCAATGACATCTAACACTTAGTTGTTGATTTACAAGATATATCTATGCAAACAACTTATAGACAGTCAATTTAATGACATCTAACACTTAGGTGTTTCTTTACAAGATGTATCTATACAAACAACTCATAGACCGTCAATTTAATGACATCTAACACTTAGTTGTTGCTTTACAAGATATATTTATGCAAACAACACATAGACCGTCAATTTAATGACATCTAACACTTAGTTGTTGTTTTAATTCATCATGATCTGTTTCAACATTATAAATAATGTATATCATGATTTAAGTTATTGTAAGGTCGTCACCTTCCAATAACTTCTGTAAATACAAGTGATAATCATTTGGAAGTCGTCACTTCCTTATGATGTACACAGGATACAGGCCCATTTAAATCATATAGTCACACATATGGACTTTCGAACTCTCTCTGAATATCAATCATTTGATCTCCTCATCAATGATGCTTTTGATGGAGCATCAAAATTCATTTGAATCTAACGTCAATTCTCATTTTCCTGCAAGAGCGTCCTCAGAAAACATCAAGGCAAATAGCTTTTATAGTACGTATAGAAATACAAATAAGAGAGATACTACAATGAGTAGATAAATATAATATTCAAAGATAATAAATACTTATCTGCACATCAACATCCTTGACACAAGTTGCTTCAGTGAAGGTCCATATACATCAAATCATAAATCACCTTCTCAGATTATTTGAGAAACATCTCCCCTTTGAATTATCTCCCCACTAATGTACAATTCCCACTCTTATATTGTTGAATAATTCTCATGTCTTCTTATGAAATGACTTGATTTCTCCAAGATAGGTGACACTCTATAATTGATGCTTTCTTTCTAAAAAGAGAAACCCTTACTTTAATTCATGTTTCTTTGTTAATGCTTGCCCACGATCATAACAAATTAATATATCTCTTTAATGAAAGTCACTTTCAGGAATTTCACATAGACCCGTACACATTCCATCATAACTTTTGAACCACACACTTTCTTTCCAATCGCTTCGGTGAGATTCTCTGAAATTCGTTTTTCACAAACATATCCAAAATTTAGCACAATCCAACGGTGGATGTGTGAGATATGATCCTTTTACCGAGACTGTATTTTCTGAGACAGTCACACATTCACCATCAACAAAACTACTCTCTTACATTTGCAGTATGGCTCTGATACCATGTTAAGTTTTAGGATAGCTACAAATGTCATAACACTCTATGTTGTATGTATTTTCCAAATGCAACAATCTCTCTTTCATTTATATTGGGAATGAGGCTAGGACAGACATGTCCCTTCATGAGACATGTCTATTCATTATTATTTATAAGAAAGGACATGCCTCTTCCCATTAATTATAATGTAATCCATCTTATAATGTTTCATCAATCAATTACTAATTAGGAATAATATAATAATTTAATATTGAATATTAAATTTCATATGATTAATAATAATATAACATATATAATATATTATTATTAATCAACATATATTATATGTATTCTAATGACCATACGACTGAAGCTACAAACATTAACACCCATGCATTCTTAAATATCAAACTGACGACATTTTCTTCTTGGTTTCTTTAGTCTTTCTTGTTAGTGAGGAATTCAGCTGCAAAGTCCTAGCTAACAAATTTGAATCGCATTTAGAGGCTTAACAGTGATATTGTGTTTCATATTTTGGTGCTTCTCTTGTATTCCATGATACTTTATTAAGTTAAATCTCATATTTTGACTTTTTCACTTCCAAGAACTTAGAAACCTAAGACATGACGTTTTTCCGATCTTCATAGGATATTATAGGTTGGTAGTGATAATGGACTTGAGAGTCTTCCACTATATACTGCTTATTTCTTGCAGATGTTGAATATCGAGAAGAATATTTTGCTATACATTGT
Source organism: Thuja plicata (assembly GCA_018584345.1). Taxonomy (NCBI): domain Eukaryota; kingdom Viridiplantae; phylum Streptophyta; class Pinopsida; order Cupressales; family Cupressaceae; genus Thuja; species Thuja plicata. The sequence continues at coordinate 19,220 of MU223042.1, read as the reverse complement.
TTATTGGCTCTTTCCTTTTAGAGCAATGAGGTTACCAAATAATAAACTATCATACTCACTGTAATTCTAAAATAGAACGAGTAAACATTTTGCATGGAAAACACTCAACAGAAAGCTTTTAATATGAAATTAGAAATTTACATAAATGAGAAAAAGCTGAGCAGCAAAGAATGATGATTATATTGAAAATGTAAAGTTGATAAAAGTCAGTGTAAATGGGCAAAGCTGAGAGACAAGTGTATCTTATAAGTCTTTCAGAGATAAATTTTTATGCTCATAGTTTAAACTGCAATCTTATAGATACTCACCTCAGATGTTTGAGAGCTTGATATAGAAACATTAAAAACGAATAATTCCATGACACACTTATCATAGTAGACTCTACACAAATGCTCGTTCCTGTGTAAGTTGGCAACATTGTAAAAACAGGGAAGCTCTTTATTGACTTTAGACTCTAGAGGCAAGTTTTTCTTCAAAGAAAATTAATTTCAGCTGGTTCAAAATTGCACGATGAAGGATGGTCACAGCATGGTCTTGGGTCTCATTCAGTTCTCACTTGAGCATTCCGTCAAATGGATGCATGATGCATGGATTCAATTTAAATCTTAACCATTTACTTCTTTTACCTTGGGACAAGTTAGGTTTCAATCCTTTTCCTTGATTTTGACTTTCTCTAAGTATTTTATGCCTTGTTGTCTTTAGAGTTGAGACCTTCTCAAGAGCTATTCTATGTTTTCGTTGTCTCTGTCTGGTGAATCTGTAGGCCCAAACTTCGCCTTTGATTGATTCAGATACACATTTCCATTTGAATTTTGTGATCTAACTTTTACCTTTAATTCCAAATTTTAACTTTTATGGAAAACAATCCCTTTTAATGGTACTCTCTTCCACCGCGGCACTATGACACAACATACCATCCTTTGGCACTTGCACTTGGTCCTGTTATAGAATGGTTCAGCCAGGTTCTTTTGAAAAAGGTTTTCATCTTCATCACTTAAATTTTGTTACCAGTTTATGAATTTATATGTCTGTGTGTCTTGAAGTCAACTTCTCACTGAATGAAGAATTCATAATCAAGTACATCCAAATAAAAATGTACATCACTACTATGCATTTTATTGTGTTAGGCTTCATACAAAATCATGTACTAATATGCAATCAGCTGTGTGTGCATAGTCTTTAAGAAGTTTGAACCTTACTTATGTTTGAATTCCAAATCAAGAGGCTTGTGCATCTCCTCATCATTAATGTGAAGGGGTTCATGGTAACTAATTAATATTAGCAAAAGAAAATGGAATGTGCCAAGAAGGCTTTGCAATGATAATTTAAGAATCTAGCAATGCTAAACTGTTCCACATTCAAGCTTTGAACGAGCCCTGCAACTTCTTTTACAGTAACTGGTAAATATACTGAACTTGTTTGCACAACTATTCACCAATCTATGCCTATGTTTTTGTCAACGAAGAGTCGATTAACGTATTCTATAACTGGAGTTGATGATACAATAAACCTATGCATTTGAGCTCGAGCAGATTCCTCTGTAAACAAGAAAAGATCATATCATTAGTACAGTACAACTGTGAAATGAAGCATAATGTGAAGTTCCTTCACTATCAATTCATGCTGGCAACAAATAATACAACAGTAGTTTAAGGAGTCAACGCCATTAGAAAAGGATACATTGAAAAATAAGATTCAATATATTAGACAAGCTTTCTAGTTCCCTGTAAGATTCCTGTCTGGCTGTAACTGTTGTTTATCTGCAATATTTTATGCAGTTGGAGAATTTCTTGTTTTGTGTCACGAGAAGTGTGTCTGTGGTTGTTTTGATTTAAATGTTCAATGTGTAATGCGCACAGGTTATTCATAAAATAATATGCAGTTACTGCTGGAATTGAATTTATGTAGCAACTTCAATGTAAGATTTGTTTATAAGCATGAGCATAACAAATAGTATAATGAAGCTCGAATAAAACTGAATATCACTTCCTATCTCAGATTGATTTCAAAGTAAATAGAGGGGGGGGGGAATGATATCAACTGACTTGTGCACCTTATAAGCTTAAATGCCGTGTTACACTATGTAGAATCGCTTCATAGTCGGGCAAACAGACCACATCGTATTTCCTGTCCGCCGTCCCTGTTGAGCTGAGTATCACTTGTACGAGCACCTATTCACAGACTCTGTGTAATTTGGAAGGGCACGGTGTATGAACTGGCCGCGTCTAGTGAGGGCCCGAGTTCGAGTTGCTGCGTTTGGTACCCACTGGCTGGCGTTAGCAGCTAGGGTGACTGTCTATGTTACGTTCCCTGATGACTGCGATGCTTGGCCAGGAAGTCAAGAGATGCTGCTGTCGTTTTCCTTCCACTCGACGGTTATCTGTTCTGAACGCGTGCTCATTCCCGCCCACGGAAGTCCCGATTCTCAATCCCTTACCACGGGATTCACTACTATCATTCACATTCAAACTGCTGCCCACGCTATGCCAATGAAGATCACTGTCTGTTATAAATGCGACCGCCAAGGGCTGAGTCCCCTGCTGGGTCTGTTGCTAATGATGTCTTACTGCGATAATAGGTATTGACGTGAAGCTTGGAATCCTTCTAACCGCTGGGACATTATTAGTGAATGTTTGCAGAGGATAAATGCACTTACTCCATTATCCCGTCTGTATAGAAGCTCTGTCCCGTGAGGAAGAACATATGCCCTGAGCTGTAGTGATTTACGGCTATCTCTTTGCTGGGAGCCACTGTATTACCCGACTCTCCTTAACTGAGAGTTGCGCAGCATATAGACTTATCCAAGATCTCTGAGTGGAACGGTAGTAAACAACTATTAACTCCACAGACTACCGCTAAGATGGTTTACCACAGTCAGATTTACTTGAACGGATTCTCACTGCTGGGAGTAGTATTAAGTTTGAAATCTTTCTAACTGCTGAGACAATGCAAATATTGCAAGAGGTAAGCTTAACTTACTCAGTTAAATCCCTTGTGAAATCTGAAGTGATCTCACCAAGCTGGAAGGCTGGGGCTATGTCCAACTTCCATTATAATTCCTTAAGGGGCTACGTCCTCAAGAATTATCAGTCACATTCAAGCAACCAAATAAAAGCTTTGTTTATAATTTCTCATTGTACCCTTTTCCAAGGAAGATTGCCTTCCTTTTATCACCTCGATGTGGGAGCCAAAGCATCCGAGTAGGCAATGTGGGATTAAAAGACACTTTCGTCCTTTAGTCACTTAAGTCACTTTATAAAATAAAGTAACTTAAAATTAAAATATTAAAGTGACTTTATAACAATACTTTATAAAATAAAGTATCCCAACTATATAGTCTGACTCAAATAAGATAAATGTCCGTGTAGCGCCGGTGACTGACTGGCATCCTCTGAAAAGCGGCCATTAGACTATCCGGATGGCGAGATAGGCTAATCAGGCATAAAATTGCATTACTGCAGAGAAGGGGACATTACATTCCCTTGACATGAATCGCACATAAAATATGTCTTGACATTGAAATGATTGGAATGCCATGTTGAATGGTGTTTGCATCTGAAATTTTGTCATATAATTACTGATCATAGTCAGCCTTTTCTGATATTTTCCTGTTTCTCTCAGATTTTAACTTCTTGCCAAACGTCATCACTCATTGACATCACCTTAAGATAATATTGATTATCAATATGCATTATTGACTTTTAAAATCACTTGCATTTGTTTAATTGCTTTCTTGTTATATACCATTGTTGGATCTAGTAACTATTAGTTAATACACCTCTTTGTCTTTATAGCTAAAAAACTGGCTTAATGCCATTTGCTCCTACTATGTAATTAATCGATTTTAACATGAAAAGATACATATGCTCTTGTGAGAGTTTTCTTGTTTGTTGAGAAATGGTGGAATAACTACTACACTACCCATGAGGATGACATTGCTCAAGTATTCCCAATTTCACCAAGGTTATACTAGTCTATTGAACAATACACTGATATATTCTATAATTTGAATTGCAAGTTGAACAATTCTAAACAATTCTTTTGAAGTAGAGGTCAGCCTTGAGACCTTATATCCAAGGTAATGTGGATCCCCTCCATATTAGATAGTTAGGAGAATCCTATAAATATGCTTTCAAACTAAACATAGAGCTAAGAATATGTCGAATAATAAAAATTCCAAGTACCATAAGTTGCACAACAAAAATTCTAAGTCTAATCCAAACAAAATTCAAAGCACGTAAAGGAGCTCCTTTATATTCCCTAAGGATTATACCATGTGAACAACAATGGAAGCCATTGAAGACCGGAAAGTGTGCATAGTACACAAATTCCAATGAACATTTGACTAATGAATTTTGGTGCTCAACAAGTTTTTCTTGCATATATTGATGCACACAATTCTACCCAAAACAGCACAAGAGAAAGGTAAACAGATCACGGACTTTGAGTTGAGTGCCATGGTAGCAACTGCCAATATTTTGTAGTCTTCCTTTTCAAATACAAATGAGAAAAAGGATTAATTCTACTAAAACATTTGTGGTCTCAAAGGCTGACTTGAATGCAAATGACCATGAGATATAAGTTAATGTCACAGCTCTCTTATCAAATTTATAGTTGAACATGTTGGAATTTTCTAAGGCTGTATTTTAGCCACCAAATGGAGTACTTAAATGTTGTATAGTGAAACATAATATCGATATTATTCCATGTCTACCTCTTCCTAATACCTTTCCCTGCATAAAACCATTCATTCCTAATGCTTTTCCTTGTGGAAAATCCAATTGTAAGCTGTGCATACTACAAATCACTCAACAAGAACGTTGTAAAGAATTGCTATTCTCTTACTAGGATTTATGATCTATTCGATTAGCTTATTAGTGCAAAATGTTTCAATAAGATTGACCTCAAGTCAGGGTACCATCAAATACACATTGAATCCTCAAATGTTGGGAAAACAACTTTCAAAGTCGAGGAAGGTTTGTATGAATGGTCAGTTATGCCCTTAGGCTCAATTAATTCAGCTTTGACATTCTTGTGGATGACAAATGACATTCTTGTTCAATCATAACATAATTCAATGTTGATACGATTCCCAGTGTCAACAATTCATGGGCAGAAATTTTGAGCCAGAGTCAACAAGCTCTCAAAAAATTGTGATAGAAAAAGATGTATGTCAACATGGAGAGTTGCCGTGTAGGAAGTAAATTACTTTGGGTATGTCATTGATGCATATGGAGTACATTTGGATTTGGTTAAGCTTCACATCATACGAGAAGGTCCTATGCCAAAAAATCTTATAGAACCTTGCAGTTATTTGGATTTGGAAAATTTCTATAGGAATTTTATTTACATTTTTATTCTATTGCTTGGCTGTTGAATCAAGTTATTAAAGCTGGCATGGAATGAAAAGCAATTCCCACTTAGTTAGTTGCACAATAGAAAGAATTCCTGGAATTAAAATGCAAATTATGTTCTATGCAAATGCTTGTGTTATTAGATCTTCAATAACCATTTGAGATTGAGAGTGATCCACCTAAGTGTTCCCTTGGAGCAAGCATCACTCAATTTGGTCGTCTAGTATCTTACCAAGGAAAATATTCAAATCCTTTCGATATTCCACATTTGATTGAAAGCTTTATGCTATTGTTCAGTCAAGTATTTGAAGCACTATACATTGGTAAAAGCATCCATTGTTTATACAGATTGCAAACCAATGGAATTCTTATAGACATAAACAACTTGTAGTAGAAGTGATTTTAAAGGTGGTCTTAATATTTTCAGTTGCTCCAATTAAAAATCAAGCACAAGAAGGGAAATATAAATACAGTAGCAGTTTGTTTAAGTAGACTCCTAGTCCAAGCTATTCTCTCCATGCTTCACACATGCGCACACGAGCAGCACTTTACCAGAATTATACATATTTGATTCAAAGTTTACAAACATCTATCAAGCATTGCATTGTAGTAAGACTAATGCTGATTACTACATGCAAGAAGAAATCTTGTAACATTTTAGACACTTGTGTGTACTACACATTAGAGCTGCAAAACTGGTATGGGAGATTCATTTTAGGAAGGTTGCAGGTCAGTTTGAAGTTGAAAGACACTTGCAATATTGGAGCAACATTTTTTCATTGCTGACATCTCAAATCTGAAGTGAAATACATGAAATCACGTGCCACTTGTGCCATATTTAAGCCAAATAGGGAATAAGGAATGTGAACTCCTTCGCCAATACTGAACAATCCTAGGGATTGTGTTATCATGAATTTCCTTCCAGGTTTACATACTACAGAGAAACGATCATGTCCATTTGGTAGTTGATAGATTTTCAGAGACCGAAATACTCATGCCCTGTGAAAAAATTGCTTCAGGATTCAAGTACTAGAAAGTAGAAACAAATCACTTGTACTTTCAGAATGTATTATTTACTTTGGATTATCAACTGCCCTCATATCTGATCAGGACACAAAATTCTTGACCCATTTTGGAAGGAACTTTGTTGTTGATGGACACAAAGTAGACAAAATATACTGTGTCCATCCTTAGACTGATCAATACAAAAGCAGTAAATAGAGTGATTGTTAACCTAATTCAAATGTACAATTCTAGGAAACATTGCATGTGGAATGAATCTTTCGATTCCTCTCTTTCATTTAGCATAGCTACAACAGAACTTTGCAAAGCTCCACTTGTAGAACTCTTTTGGTTTGATGTATCCTCTCCTATGTCGCCATAAATAACAACTCCAATTCAAAAGAAAGTTGATAAAACTGTCAAATTTGTTGAGCACATACACCTTTTAGGTTAGTGAGAGTATGACTTCATTTGCAAAAGAAAACACTCACAAGACCTTATCTCAAGACATATCCTCTCATATATGGCCCATAGATTATTGTGAAGAAAATTGGGGGTAACACTTATAAGTTGAATCTTCCAAGCTTATCTTGGTCTACATCCAATTCTTTGAACAAAATTAATTGCACCATTTATTTGCACCTTTATTGGACACATTAGATGTTGCAAAATTACTTTGACCAGTACAAATCAATCCTGGCTGAAACAATCTAGCATAAACAGATCAAGTAATTGATGCTAGGGTCAAATGCACTAGAATTCAAGAGATTCCTCTATATTAGATTTTCAAAGATCAAGTAAAATGGTCACAAAAGCTCTAGTTGCAAATAACTTTCCACGTATTCTTCTGCAACTCGCAAGAGTGGGGGCCGTTGTTTCCCAAGGAAGTGAAGCTAATCTGGGAGTATTTATTAGTTCCTTTCACTTGAGAAATGGTGTCTTGATTGATGTTTTGTTTAAGTTATTCCATTAGTTTGTCTTTTGGCTATTTTTTCTCTTGGGATTTTCATAACCAAACTAAGTGTATTTTAAGACCCCGTTAACTTATTTTGGTCACCAACGAATGTTAATATGATTTACTTCTTTTGCACCTTTCAACTTGCTTCTTTCCCTCCCTCCGTGCTATCCTCCATCTCTCTAGCCCACCTTCCCTCTCTATCTATGTTATTAGAAAGGACCCTTATTAGATAGTTAAGTGAATTAAGAATACTATATTGTTGGCATAAGTATCTCATTCAATTTCAATGTTCTTACTCTAAGAAATGGGTTTGTTAACTAAAACCAATATGAAGACAACATTTTACATGAGCAATATTGGAGTAGGGCGTAATTTACTAAACTAAAGTGAATATTGAGTGGTCCAACATATCAAGGGTTTATAGAATGGATACTTTTTGTATTTGCGACTCCACAAATGCAAAGTGTACTTTTCCGTTTTGCTTGCAGAAATATTTGCTTCCTAGACATTTGGATCAATAGGCAAGGGCTAGAGGGCGTTGCTAACTTTAGTATTCCAATTGAAAGTCATGCAAAATGAAAGACTATTCTCATGCTCTTCATTTGTCATAAATTTCTTTTTTTATTGATAAATGTGGCACTTCCATGGGCCACGCCTGTATATTAAACTTCAAAAAGGATAAATACAGCCAAAGCCCCTTTTTGGGAAGAGATTTCAGTTACTTCTATGGTGACCAAATTGCAAAATTGGCACACTTGGACTACCCCTGATCCTATAAACTGGACAGAGACCAACAACTATTGACATATAAGGTGACCATACTAGAAAATTGGCCCACACCAGCTTCACATAATATGTTATAGCACATACTATGAATGGACTTAATAGTAGGCCATTACCAGAAGCCAATGACAGAGCCCAGAACAAAAAAATTGACACCATGAAAAGGCACCAATGTAACCCACAACAACCACCATGTTCCGCCATCTTCTTCTGCATTCTCACCCTCTTAAGGTGCCACATATTCTTCCTCTTTCACCAATGTAGAGGCCCAGTTACTAGCTCTCGCCACCACCTCTTCTAGACATCCTTTCCAGAAATTAATTCCTACCAACACCTGGTTCCTTATTCTACCACCTTCATTCGCACACCCCACACAAAAGAATTCATAGTGGGTTTTCATCCTCTTTACCCAGCTTTGGTCGCCTCCTACCATTCGAGATTAGGCCATGACCAGGGATATTTCTCTCCAAATAATGCTTCACTCCACCACACCATTTCAACCAAACTAGCTTGCTCATGAGATTCTCCACAGTGTGCTCCAACTCCCCAGAGTCCAACAACATATCCAGGAGCATCAAGGCAAGGTCAAAACTCACTTAATACTACCAATTATGCTCAGGTAGCCGTCCCGAGCACCATTATTACTACATGCAAAACAGCCCCTATTTTTGTCTTAAACACCTCCATCAACCTTTGTTCAGGCACGTCTCTGAAAAATGTATTTGGCATTTCCTAGTGCTGAGACATATGTTGATATCTATGATTGGAGCTGCTAGTTACATCACTACATTCTCCACTTGCTCTCTTATTAAATAATGGGTGTAATGATTAGAAAGTAGGTTGACAATCTCATTCATTAAATGAACGCGTCCACTGTGGTGTCAACCTTCTTGTTTCTCAATTATGGGCATGTGAACCAATATACTTCACCTAATGTGATTGTAAGCTTCATGCCAATCAATGGTTGAAGTGACCTACGCCTCCATTGCCAGTATATCAGCCAAGTTTTTTGCCACCTCGTCAGCAACATCATTACCTTCTTAGAATATATGGGAGACAACGAAATTATCAAAGGAAGCTACAATCTCCAAAATATGTCTATGCCAACAATCCAGTTTCTAATTTGGGGTTCTTCCCACTTAAATTGCATTGAAAATTATTTGCAAGTCTCCTTCTATGTGGATCTTGTGAAAACTCAGTCTTCTTTCGGCCTTCACTCCCATTAAAGCAGCTTGAAGTTTTTCTTCATCATCAGTGCATCTACCTAACTTCTTTCTTAGTAGTTTCAAGATTTTCCCTTCATGGTCTCTGATAACACATCCTGCACTCGCCAAGCTTGGATTACCTTTGGTCGCCCTGTCAAAGTTTATCTTTACCCAGCCCTCATCATGAGCCTTCCACTTTACTTCCTTTTTCACCCCTTCAGATAAATGAACCTGCCTAACCCCATAAACAGGGGGTTCATTTGTCATATCTTTCATTTTACATGCTAGAATACTATTTTTTTGGCACTTGTCCTACTGTTGTTTCTCATTGTCTACTTATTTTATCTGGCATCTCCTAGGATAATGTGTTAAATTTTACATCACTAAGGTAAATCATCATTGAAAAATTAAAATGGACAAAGGTAAATATCTTCTTTAAGCAATGTGGGTGGTCCTATCTTGGTAAAGTATGACCTTGAACCACTTCCCTAGCTTCCTCATTCCAAGTATCCAACAGTTCTGGAAAATGAGAATTAACAGTTCCTTCAAATTACCGCCTTTGATGTCCATGAATAGACATATAGTGCACACAATTTCCATGGTCTTTCTGAGATTATTAACTAATAAGGACCTGCAACCTATCAAAAGGAAAAGTCCGTTCATTTTAACCAAATATACTATTGTAGGATTGCTAATTTGGGTTTAATGACGCAATTTGGAATGTTTGCAAATTGTTGCATTCCATCCCTAATTTTGAGCTTCTTGATATGCTTAAGTTGGGGGAAGAGATCTGCGATTTCCAGATGGGCACGATGGGGGAATCAGTTAACAATGCATTTCAATTGGGTAGCCTCATATTAACTGCACGATGGAGTCTGATGATACCACTATCAGGGAAGAGAAATATCTCCTAGACTTGGTTTCTGAGTCCACTTAGGCATAAACTATTTTATTCAGGCCTATGTTCTTCACATGCCATTATTGAGTTTTCCATAAGAACTCTGGCATGGTTTAGGAAAGGGGACCTTATACTCTTTAAATTGAAGGGGCAAATTCTGTGGAAGTGCATTTTATGGTCATTACTCAACATGGTACAATCTATTTGATTTCTTTCGTGATATAATTTCTGACAAAGGTAAATTTGAGATTCTAGTACCTCAAATGGAAACCAGTACGATACCCATGGTCTAGGAAGCTGACTGTACAATCGATAGAGTTCATTATGTTCTACTGTCTCTAACCAACAAATTTATTTAAACTAGGTATATTTTCCAAATAGAAAAGGGAAACTCACCATCTTCATTTAAATTTTTGAAAAGCTGTGACCTTGTTGGAATGGCATACAATCCAGCTGCCACGGCTTTTCTAACAGCCCAGCCATGTGATGGAGCAAGTACTTGTGAATAAGCAATTGAAGCTGATTCCTTCAAAGAGTTTTCCCTGCCAAAAGACCAATGCAATCTTTAAACGTGATAAAAGAAAATAGTTTAGTCGACCAAAAATTTAAGCTCCTTAAAGAAAGAAGAGATGAAACTGCTGAACATATATCTATGAAGAAGATGACAATTGCTTAAACAAGAAACATCACTTGAAGTGGAGAAAATAATCTTGCATACTCTGCTGAAAGTATTTGTTCAAATAACACTTTGACAAATTCAATCCCCTGCTTTAGTCTTAGCAAATTACGTGAATGGCTTCCTGCCTTCCTAACACTCTTCCGTTTTACATCACGATCCAGCAAACCTTGGAATGTTTCAAAGGATTGCGATGCATCCCTTAAATCCCGAAGCTGTAGTGATTTTCACTTGATCAATTTTCTTGAAATTTGAAATCTTGTAAGTGCAATTATTTAATTTCATGAAATAAACCAGCTCCACAGATTATAAAAAAATACAGTAGTATAATGCTGTGCCAATGAAATAACATAAACCCTAAAACACGTCAGGAATGAATACTTTTATCATAATCTTAATAAGTCAAACATTTTTAGTTCAAGAGAAACATTAAAACACAAATAGATTATATTTAATATTGAGCACAGATGAACAAAGTAGGTCAAAGCTCAAAAATACATGCAGCTACAATAGAGAAGAATTGTGTAGGAGAATAGTTTGACAGATTTAAAAAATCATAGCTTACTTCTTTGCGGGCAGAAAAATTGCCAGAAAGCGAAGGTGACTAGAAGCTGATCTCCTATTTACTGGTAGAACAATCACCAGAAATACCTATTTGCTGGTAGAAATATCACTAAAGAAAGTGAAGACAATTATGGAGATTAAGTACGAAAAGAGGATTAGAGGTTTGAATCTTGCATGGCTACATTAAAAGTAGAAAAAACAAGTTTAATATGACCAAAAGTAGAAAAAACGAGTCTAATATGACCAAGGATGATTATGACTTCAACAGAAAGTCACTTCTAGCAACCAAATATTTCATTGTAGCAGGGAAGCAAATGTGAATTGGTGCGGTAAAGATGATGAGACGATAGAGAGGCTGAAAGTTATCAATGAAACTCTGGTGCCATGACACTTGCCTTTAGTCTTTCTCGCTGTACAAATATCCATACAGCTACCTCATTTTGAGGATCAAGATAACAATGACATGATCTGCAAGAACAATGATCTTGCAGCTTATGGGAGGCATCTAAAAGACTATGCTTAGAGAACCTATCAGTAGGGAATTGAAGTCTTTCAAATTTGGGTGTTGTGTGGTATTTTAGAATACTTCAAAGATAATATGAAAGGTATGGAATCAAAGGCATAGTGAACAATTCAATCAGCTGAAAAACCATAAAGTGGTGGTCAGATCATTTATAGGAGCTTGAAGAAGCAGAATTTGAAAAGGGGGATGGTTCTAGAAAGGTGTGTTTTGTACTCCAGTTGACAATGGATCTATCAATTGAAACATTGTTGAAAAGGAGTAAATGAGCTTGGATTTACGATGAAGATAAAAATATAAGATCTGATGAGAGATCTTATATTCCCAAAGATAAACTTTGAAGCAAACGTTATCATCACATACACTCGACACCATTAATGCTGTAAAGTCCCCAACTTGCTGCTAATGCTTACAAACTAGGGTTTCTTTGAGAAAAAAACTACCACAAATAATAATATTAAAAGCATTAGTCAACTGTAGTTGCTATATGATGTGTAAGCGGGATGTACTAAGAACTTTGACATGCAGTTAGTTCAAGCAGCTATGAAGCAACCAAACAGGAAGTTGCCAAGGAAGCAGATGACAAGAAGAAAGTTGACTTGCTAAAGATGATTGAGAATGGGTTTACCAACCTGGACTAGGATGATGGAAAAATAAAATACAACGTGGAGTGAAAAAATGTTCTACAGCTGATCCTTTCAAAAGTAACTTCTTTTTGCAGGCTTGTAACACAGGATGAAGACAAATGTGTGATATTTTCCCCAAGTAGCCTATTTATATATCTTTTTGGTTGGTTTTTCTCAATAGTAAGTTAACCATGTTTCAAGGCTTTGTCTTTGTAACCATTTTGAAGAATATTGGAAAATACAGAATGGATTAGAATTCAGATGGTTCAGTTTACAATTCTTTGTCTTCTGAGTTTTGCTTATCCTATTTGGTAAACGGTTTGATAATTTTCAAAAAAATCTATCTTGAAACAAGTGTTCTATACAATAGAGCCTAAGATTTTTTTTTTACAATTACTAATAATTTTCTTCAACAATTTAGATAGTAATTGTCTTTCTGACATCTCAATGTTTTTACCTTTCTGGCAAAACAGATGGATACATCCCAAGTTAAAAAAAAATAGTTTTAATTTGTTTCTCTCTGTAGAATTCTGTTAAATATTCTGAAATTAAGCTCTTAAGTATTTTTTTTTTGTTTACTTTAAAATATAGTGAGGAAATAAAATGAAGTCTCCATTGAAGATAACGTCATTTACAAAATTCAGGGTTAACAGGACTTGGAGGCAGCAAGGGTAAACCTTATATACCTATACGGTTATGACATAGGTGTCTGTTGTCTAGTTCAGTAGGCATGCTAAGACACTTGCTTTAGCCTGGTTCGCCTCCAGTCCAAAAAGGCCCATGGTATCATAAAATCACTCAAAAAAGACGTTTAGTTCACTATATATATAGTACCATAGTGTTTTTCACATCGTTGAAAGTTCATAATTATGACGAGGGTTCCTTCTCAAGCTGACATTGTCTTTATTTATGTCATCAAAGTCCCGTATTTACTAAAAGGATTGTTCTCAGTGGCCCATTAAGCTGCTTTGAGGCCTAATAATGTCCTTTGGCCCTAAAGTAGGGTCACATGTTCAATTTGCCTGTAATCTTCATAAACATTTCTGAGTGTAAGCTCAGACCAGCTACTTTTATGGAGGAATATTTCTAGTCTCAGAGGGAGAGAGGGTCTGAAAGTTTATAACAGGGGCTTACAATTTTTATTAGAAAGTGGCAACCTTCATGTAGTCTAATTTTCGTGATAATATCTCTTCAAATTTTCTTATGGGTAATCGGATAATCCTAGCAACCTGTAGCTGTATGGAAAACTCAATGTGCATGAGACCATGTACCTGCCTACCCGGAAAAGGCTCCAAAATTTATTCAAAAGAAGCTTGGCCACATGGGACAGGTAAAACACACCTAATTAATGTGGGAAGTTTATACATTTATCATGGAACATTTCACAGAATAATTAACAACTGCTTAAATTTGTTTGAGTTGTAATAAGGGAAAAACAATCCTCATCAAAAGAGCCTGACTATCCAAGCGGCTGAACTGCAACTAATGTGCGGCGATCAAGACATATAAAGCCGCAATATCCACAACCAAGGTATAAACTAATCTGAATATACCATATTATATAAACTCTTGAAACTCTGGCACATATATTACATATGTCAAGCTGTATGCTGGCTTTTTGGTCTAATAGCCATGTAAGCTTTGAAGGTTCGTGGGTACTTTGAAAGATGGTGGTGGTGGGAAGTTAGTGCGAGTGAAGCATTATTGAAAGGATGGATTATTGAAGGAATGACTCAAGTATTAAATCCTATTTGCAGTAAAGACTGAAGAAAGCTTGGTAAAACACAATTCAAAACAGAAACAAGAAAGTTAGAAAGTTACCTTGGCATTAGAATCTATCTCTGCAAATTTGAAGGCCACACCCAAACACCCATATAGTTTTGAGAGCGTAGAGACAGCTTCCACATATTGAAGCACCTTCAGATCTTTATCACTCACAATGCTTGACAATTTGTCAAACACATCCGCTATTGTATGCAGTACTTTCTCCGTATGCTCTTGATCTTGTACTTGTACTTTCTCTACCCCCATTGTTTATGTGAAAAACTAAAGAAGAGGCTGGACAAACAACTTCCTTCAAATATCTTCCTCCGAAACAAATTAGCAAGACCTTTGACAGATGCTTTGTTGAAAAGAAAATCTGTTCTAAAAATTGATTAACTAAGAAGAGCTTGACAAATGTCTTCTGCCCAAATTTTGATTTTAAAATTTATTTGGTCAGAAAGGCTTCTTGCCAGAATCTTCGTTCTAAAGTTATTCAGAACTAAGGCAGGCAGTGCATAGCTGTGAGGCAGAATTCATGATAAATACAGAAATATGAAGTGTAGAATGGGTGTTTTTTTGGGGAATAAAAGGGTGGCAGGCACCATGAAAAAGGGAAAAAGATATATGCTATTCGCTTTTCTTATTTTCTTATGGTCGGCTACAGATTTAATATATTCGGTTTCTGAATTAATTGTGACGGCCAATTATTTTGCACTTCTATGACCGGCATATTCGAATTAAATGGAGGTTAATTGTAGGCTCAAAGTTTGTTGATTTAATTGTTTTTGAATTTGGAGAGGTGATTCTTTAATAGAAAATTCAGTTAAAAGTGTTAGATCTAGGATTTATAATTTTAACTTGCATGTATTCGATTTGAGAGGAATCTTTGAGATTTTATTTGAATTTTTAAGTTAATGGGAGGGGTATTTTTCAATTAAGGAATATAAATTTTATTGCGATGACTATAATATATTTATTGTGGGAATTTTGTAAATGACTTTTTCTTGTTGGTTATGAGCTCGGATAAAAAAATTTGCCGGTATGGAAAACACTTCAATTATTTAGCAAGTTAATCTCTGTTTTCTTTTAGACTCATCAAAATCCAACAAAAAAATAGTATCATCTATCTATATAAGATGATTTTCTTTTTAGTTTAGCTTTTTTTTTATATTAGATATAGTTAGATCAAAAATAAACCAAAAGGTTCCATTCAAGTTACATTAGAGAAACTCGTCCACAGAGGAGGCAAAACCTCACACAAAATAGGTCACATTGGATAGTATAAGAGTCTCACGCACACAACAAAACAGTAAAAAACAAGGGTTCCAAAAGAGGAACTAGTGTAAAATATCACTGTGGGTGTCAACCCACGTCGTCCATCTCATAGGCCCCTCCATCCAAGCCATGTTTTTCAGCTCCTGATTCTGAGTCAACATGAGATTCTGATCTTTCTTAGACTTGAGGTTCTTTTTGATCTCCTTATTGAGTTTTATGCAGGCTTTCTCAAAAGTCTTGTAGTCCTCCATATTGCTTTTCCACTCATACCCATGCTTGAGTTCATACACAAGGAAGGTAGCATGACCATTTTTAAGGAATCTTTTCAGCTTTTTTTTGTCCATCATCATCGTAGTATGGACCTGCACAAAATTTTTAAAATGAGTGAGTCTAAGAAATGACTCAGTAAGAACCCTGGGGTTGTCCTGGTACTTTTCCTCATTCCTGCACTTCCATATCAACCAAAGAATATTAGAAGAGATAATATTCCAAAAAAGGTTAGTATCATTTTTAATGTCATTGATATTACCAGTGATAATTTCCAGAATATGCACATCAATAGGATAATAAATACCAAACATATTCCAAAATTTCTTTGCAAAAATACAGTCAAGAAGTATGTGTCTGCGGGTTTCAGGGAGCTTACATAAGTTGCAGAGTTCACTCATGTGCTTATCCCTTCTAATCGGCAGTCTGTCCAGAGTGACCAGCCATTTAAAGCATTTTATTTTGGGTTCAATGGTGTCTTTCCACAGTTTATTAAAGAGTTTACTCCAAGTTTTGATATCAAGGGAGGCGTACCAGACCGAGTTGACATGGTCGATGATGGAATTGTTATACCCAATAACCTTATAAATATTTTTAGCTTTGATTTTGGATAGAACAACTCCATCAGGCCATTTGCAAGTAAGGAATCTATGAGAGTCAACAAGGCAAACAGAAGGAAGATTAGAAGTGGCATTGGCAATCATGTTATAGGTTTTCTTTTGAGAGGGAGGGATACTGAATCTGCTCATGATATCATTCTAGCTGATAAGCTTATCATTCTCAAAGAGGGAAACTAATTGAGAAATGCCAAGACTGTTCCAATGGCGAGCAGAGCACCCTTGGGAAAGGGCAAGGGGTTTACCAGATAAGTGAAGATTCCACCAAATGGATCTTTCACCGTATACATGTTTATCATCATGGAAATCCTTATTGGTAATATGTATCTTGACTTGATCCCATGTTTTCCAAATGGTTTTAAAAATGACAGACCCTTGAACAACAATAGGGAAGTCACCAAGAATCAGGTCACTAAAGGGGAGATTCTTCCAACTTTTGGCATGCTTAGGAACACCCCTTTCAATATTATGCCTGACGAGGATTTTCCATAGATCATAACCATCCATAGAATGAAAGATCCATTTGACTTCCAGAGCCACCCCTTGAGTTTTAAGTTCTTTATCCCTAGGCCCCCCAAAATTTTATCCGTATGGCGCTAGGCCCAATTAACAGCATGCAATTTTTTAACTCCTTTGACATCAGACCAAAGGAAATTTTTGATCGCCTTTTGAATTTCTAGAACCTGATAGTTACTGAACATCCAGGCAGAGGAAAAATAAATGTTATAGGATGAGAGAATTCTTTGACAGACTTGAACTCTGCCCGCTAAAGACAAGGATTTGTTATGTCATTTGCCCAGTTTATTAGTGATCTTGTCCTTAATCCAGAGCCACATATCCTTAAGGGAGGGTTCAATGGAGAAAGCAATGGAGAAAGGTACTTGACAATCATGTTCGGGCCACCCCATTGAAAGTTATGGTGTTTAAACCAGTCGGGAGGATTATCCACCCTACCAAGGTAGATGGATTTGGTTTGCGAGATCCGAGCTCCAAATATAGTACAAAAACACTTAAGTTTGGATTGGAGGGAATCAAAATTGTTAGCAATGAACTCAAGGAAAATGGCAGTGTCATCAGCAAACTGGGAGTTGATAAGATCATCATTATTGGGGAGGGAGATACCTTTAACAGGGGGAGAGAGGGAGTTATCTCTAAGAATGTAATGTAAAGCTTCAGAGGCAATGACAAAGAGGGCAGGGGCTAAAGGGCAGCCTTGTCTAATGGATCTCCCAAGAGGAAAGGCTTCAGAAAGAGAACTATTAACATCAACTTGGGCAACAACATCTTTAAGCAGAACTTGGACCAAATCGCAGTAAGTTTTAGGAAAGCCAAAGGCCTTTAACATCATGGATATAAAACTCCATTCAATTTTTTCATACGCCTTTTCAAAGTCTAGAAGCGACATGGCCGGGTTCCGATGGGAGTAGGAAGCCCAGTTCATGGCTTCCTAGCCAGTGATGAGATTCTCAAGAATAAACCTACCCTTGATGAATCCCATCTGGGTAGCACAAATAAATTTAGGCAAGATGTCCACCAGTCTAAGAGCCAGGATTTCGGCTGATATCTTGTAGGAGACATTGAGGAGGGTGATTGGCCTCCAATTCTTAATGAGGGCTTTGTCCCCATACTTGGGGATAAGTTTAATGATACCCCTATTTATAATTGAGCCAAGGGAACCATTAACAAGGGCTTTCGCATAGATTTTTTGAAGGTCTTTAGAAATCCATCCAATGTTGGCTTTGAAGAACTCCACAGGGAGGCCATCCGGCCCAGGGGCTTTGTCGTTGTGGAGGGAATTAATAACCTTATCAATTTTCTCTATAGATATGACTTTAGATAGAAGATCAGCATCATTGCTAGATATCATATTAGGGATCAGGGGAGTGCATTTGATTCTCATTCTGTCAGCCTCTTCAGAATCCTCAGAGGTGAACAGGTTTTTGTAGTAAACAGCAAAGGCTTTTTTAATGCTATCTTGGTCAGTTACTTCATGATTGTCAACTAAGATTCTGTCAATAGATTCATTAGATTGCTTGTGCTTAATGAGGTTAAAGAAAAACTTAGATCCTCGATCACCATTTTGAATCCAATGAGCCCGAGATCTAATCCTCTCTCCTCTAATCTTAACTTGTTGATGTTTCCTGAGAGCATCTTTGGCAGAGATAACAGAAAAGGTAAGGGCAAAATTAGCAGGAGAGGATTGAGCATTGGCTTCAGCAATTTGCAGCTCGGATGAGAGAAGCTTCTCAGAGAACCTATAATCTTTAGCTCTCTTTTGGCCAATGGTTTTCAAGAGATTTTGCCAAGCCAACAGGTTTATCTCCCATCTATGAGAGTGTGAGGAGGAAGGGAAGTTATGGAGATTGATATGTCGAATGATGGATATGGCAACCAACACATCATCATCAAGGAGCATACTAGAGTTAAGAATAAATTTTGAGTTGGAGTTTCTAGGACGGGCTAGAGAGTTGATTAAGCTAATACAAGCATATATAGGGTGGTGGTCCGAAAGGGCAGTAGATGTAATGCCCACCCTAGAATCTTCCTATGTTAGATGGACAGGACTATTGCTTTGACACTTTGGGTTTTATGATGGACTATGATTATTATTTAGTTAGAATTTTATGAGATATTTGAGCATATATAATTGGTTATTGCAGTTATTTGGACATATTAAATGAGTTATGATTTAATGATGAATGGCTAGAAAT
>MU223041.1:74121-154728 GCA_018584345.1 Thuja plicata | reverse complement strand
AATTAGTTCTTAATTAGTTAAGAATTCTTATTTTTTTTCTAAGTGGAATATGTTTTATGAATTTTTAAAATAGATTTGTGCTAAAGAATAAATAAATTTAGTATCAATTTAAAATTGTGATATGATGTACTAACATGTTATTTTGTTATGTATTGTCATTGTTATGTTGGATTCTAATTTTTTTTTTCAAGGAATATTTGTTATACAAATTTAAATATGTATCTTGGGTATACCATTCGATGGTTTCTTTACTTTCTATATGGAAAATTGTTGATATGAAAATATGTATTTAAGTCTTAAGGTTATGGATTACTTTGTCATAGATTTTACGTGGGGTTGCACACCCCCTTTACCATTCTTTAAAATATTAGTTTTAAAGTCTAACCCAAACTACGATGTCTCTGCGAGTTACGTAGGCAAGGCCATCTACGATGAGCCCTCGAGGCATTAGGTCCGGCCCTTAGGTTTTGTTCTGATGAGTTCTCTTTTATCTCGCCACCCCTTACCAATATTTCGCATAAGGTGCATCTCATTACAAAACTAATTTTAAATAGTTATGGTTGACTTTGCTATGATATTGGTGTAGTTTATCTTCGATCACATATGTAATCAACAATGAATTCTGACATCATGCATCTAGTTGTGTAGCAATATATACTAATGCAGGAAACAAAGAGGTGGGGAGGTTATAATACCTAGGCAAGGAGGAGAAAACTCAGGTATGCAACACCTCTGTACGATTGTCATTTGAATACTATGAAATGCTAATTCTTAAAGTTTCTGCATTGCCTTCTTGTACTATAGATAAATATTAAAATTAATAGAATCATAAATTGCGGATGTAGTTAAAATGGTATGTTATATTTGTTTTTTTTCTAAAAAAAAATTGTTGCATTTTTGGGCATTACAATTTGATCTATGCTCTTTTGACAATCCTCATTCCAAACACATTTGACTCCCTTTTGTAAGTTCTTGTTGAAGGGTTGAGCTCTATCCGCCAACTATGAAATGAAACTCCTTATGGATTGAAGATGTCCTTGAAGACTCCTCGTTTGACTAATGTTTCTAGGAGGTGGCGTATCTACGATTTCTTGGGCTTTTTCAGGGTCTACCTCTATTCATCTTGCTAAAATGATGAATACTAGTAGTTTTCCAGAGGTGACTCCAAATGCACACTTTTTAGGATTTAAACTTAGTTTAAATTGTTCCATGAGATCTAGAATGACTTCTAAATCATCTAAGTGTGTATCTCTCTTCTGAGACTTGGCCAAGGTGTCATCCACATAATCTTCCATGTTTTTATGCATCATGTCTTGAAAAATGGTTGTCATAGTTCGTTGATAGGTGGCTCCTGCATTTTTTAATCCAAAAGGCATAATGTTCCAACAATAGGTACCCCATGCATAAGTGAATGCAGTCTTTTCTTGATCTTCAGGAGCTATCTTAATATGATTGTACCAAAAAAAACCATCCATAAAGGAATAAATCTCATAACATGTAGTCATATCCACTATCATGTCTATATTGAGAAGTGGAATGTCATCCTTTGGGCATGCTCTATTGACATCTCTAAAATCTATGTAGACTTGAATGGATTTTTCATGTTTGGAAACTGGTACAATGTTTGATATCCATTCAGCATAGGCAATAGCTCTTATGAATCCTGCACCAAGGAATTTCTCTAATTCAGCTTTGACTAGGAGAGCTATGTGAGGATGCATCTTTCTCAATTTCTGTTTAACTGGTTTGACACCCAGAGCTATGGACAAGTGATGCATGATAAGATTAGTTTCCAACCCTAGCATATCTGAATAAGTCCATGAAAAGTTGATCTTCTTTATCTGTAAGAACTTAGTGTAAGCTTCTTTCTCTTGTGGCGAAAAAGACTCAGCCAAGTGTATAACTATCTGTGGAGCCTCATATTTACACAAATTGACTACTTGTGTTGGGTCAATAAGAAATAAAGATCTATCTTCAAAGTAGCTAGGGAGATGATCAAGTACCTCATCCTTAGGCACCTCAGAGAGGTTTTCACCTTTCGATGCGTCATTTCTTTTTACTTTTTTTGGTTCTGACACAACCACATAGTGGTTTTTGCCATCAGAACTCCTATTCTTTTGATTTTATTTTCTTTTTATTTTGTGACTAAGGTACTTAATGTATGGCTCTGTCATGCTAGTAGCCAGTTCACTTGTGCAAGAGACTACAGGTTCAATAGCAACTAAGTAACAAGCTGTCTCATAATAATTTTGAAATGTTAAGAGCTCAGGTTATTGATAGCATTGGGAAAAATTGATGAGGTTAGGATAAACAAGAGGTAAGTCAATGACTGGTTCAATATTGTAAATGTGAATGGTATTATCTCTAGTGATCAAAGAGTCAGAGTCTGTCAAGTATCCTTCTAAGCTACCCTAATTAGGATTCATCCTAACAAGTGAATAATAGTCCACTAAGGAAACATGTGGGTTCAAATCCTCTAATCCTACATGTGACTCGTTAGGTACCTTGGGTTGATAACTATAATTGTGGATGACATCAACATCCATGTCAATTGTGGAAGGCTCTGAGAAGGAGTCCCATTCATGCTCATATGAACTTGTATCTAAACTGCAACTAGGATGCTTACACCATGAGGGTTTGAGACATCTTGATGTGGAAGGTCTAGTGTCATCAAAGGTAACACCTTCTCTTTCCATTAAACATACAAGATTATTTCATTGACATTCTCTGAAAGGATCTTCTACATCTAATTCATCTTGTTCTAAAGTTGTAACTGACTCATGAGTGACCCGAATACCTGAATCTCCCCAAAGGAGATTAGTGGAAAGGACCCAATCTTCACACAAGTCTTGCCGATTTGTCAAATTAGGTACGTATTCTACTTCATCTTCACTATCTAACTTATCAAGGATAGGAGTAGTGTTCTAGTTGTGATTCGCGAATCCTAGACCAACCATCTTCTTAGACTTGCATCCAAAGAGAGTATTATCAAGAGGTTTGGCCCTAGCATCCAATTTGTGATTAAGAGGGACATGTCCGGGATAGCCCATCTATTTGACAAAATTATACCCTCTTCCATAAGCCTTAGGAGAGGGAGAGAATTTCTCATTGTGCATGTATTCCTCTTCTCTATAAATTGAGTCTAACAAATGTCTCCTCTTTCTCATCTTGAATAGGCACTGAGGAATCTACAAACATGCAAAATGAATTCATAGTGAAAGAGGAAGGTCTCTTTTCTTATGAAGGCTTGCCATAAGACCTGGGAAAAGTGACAGTGTTGTGAGGGAGTTGAGTTGATACCCCCCCATACCAAGATCTACTGACTTGATCTTGTCTTTACATTCAGCTAATGTTGCATCAAAATCTTCTGCTTCTCTATTGAGGGGAACATGAGCTCCTACTAAAATTGAGTTAATAGATAAAGTGTTATCCCCATGTATACAAATCTCTATTCCATTGTAAGGGAACTTAACACAATGATGATAGGTAGATGAAACTTCTTTCATATCATGAATCCATGGTCTACTGAGCAAGATATTATATGCAAGGGGGCTAGCATTAGCTATTTGAAATAAAATATCTTTTTCAACAGGGCCAATCCTAACAGGAAGGATGGCCAACCCCTTGGAATTTCTTTCTGCCTCATCTTAGGTTGTTGCCCCATTTTTGTTTTGCATACTTTTAGAGAAAAATGGATGTTTGGTGTGTAGTAATGGTCTTGAAAAATTTGTGCAAGTCCTGAGTCTAAGTATAATTTTTCCCTTTAGGCTAGGGAAACCTTTATCAATTTTTGCTAAATTACCTTCTCCTTTATAATTCAGGGGGTTGTTATCCAGAATCATGACATATTGGGTACGTTAAGCTCCTAAATCTGATAAAGGTCACGATACAGAGGTTTCTAACATTGATCTTACGTGATTCTGAATTCTTTAGCTTTGATACTTCATCTTCTCTTATCAGAAAAAAATTGGTTTCGAGCTTCTCCCTAGTGGATAATCACCTAGAGAGTGCCTTTTCTGTAGTCAACAATTCTTAAAGTCTCAACGGTCAGTGGAATTGGAAGATAGATGATTGAGGTTAGAAAGACTATGACATTCAGAATGAATCCCTACAAGCCAGCAAGGTGATCAAATGATGAGAAATCAGAGATCAAAGTTTATCGGTGGAAAAGCAGAAAGTGGCTTCTCTGCTACCTCAATAGGTGGGTTTTAACCTGTAAGATGTATTTTCTACCAAATTTTCATATGTAAGATTTTTAAATAAAAATCAACCTATGAGGGGATTCAAGGTATAAAGAAAGCAGATGAAATCATAACATGCCATTTTAGTATTGTAACAAGTCAGAATTTCTCTGTGGTGGATTTCCAAATAAGGAGTGCTCTAATAGTGTTTCTCTGCCCAAAGGAGAAGTGAAAAAGTGATTATCCGCTGCCTCCAAAAGTTTACCAATACAATTATCTAAAGTGAAAATATATTTCTTAACGGCCCATAGAGGTAAAGTAATTAATTCAAATAAAGCCATTTTTCTTCATAACAGACTTTTTCATAAAAGCTTAAGTCTTTTCATTCATGTGGCATGGGAAGTCGGTCGTTAACGACAAGAAGTTAGAAGTTATTAAATTAGTGAAGTGTTTCAAATGGTAATTACCATCTGTTTGATGAATTGTTTGAATTGAAACCTCTAGAAATAATTATTCCCTGCTTTCATTTTCCTGAGATAGATTCCTAGTTCCTGATTCAAACCCATCGAAAGCATGATTGCCAAAGTTATAGGGACATTTCTCCAGCAGAAGGCTGAACTTTCTCTTCTCCAAGTTCAGCTTCTTCTTCATCATTATCTATGAATAACATGTAGTTACCAAACTCTAATTCTTGGTACATAATTTGGGCTTTAGGGTCATCATATTTTAGTATTGTGAACTTTGCTTTTTCTTTAGGAACAAATTTTATCTTTTTGTTACCCAATGGGATCAAAGATTGAGACCAATCCAACATTATTTCTCCTCCTAGATCTTTGAAAAAACTCCTTCTTAACAACAAACCATAACTAGTAGGTATATCAGCAACCAATATAGTTAATAACATTCTCTTCTCAGGGTGTGCTGCTAGAGCCACTTGGGCATCTTTGATTTTCCCAATCAAGGGGACCTCTTTAGCATCCATAGAATGACATCTACCATGGGCTTTTGTGAGGGAAATACCTAAGGCCTTAGCTACAGTTGATGGTATCACATTGTCTAAGGCACCAGAGTCTATTATGCAATTACTCAGCTTGCAACCATTTATAAGCAATGACACATAGAAAGGGTCAGGCTTTCATCGAGGGGAAGTGGCCAAAACTGATGATTCTTCTTGTTCAAATAGACCTGCCAAAACAGACTCTTCTTCTACTAAAGCTATAACATTTTGATTTAAATCTTGGGTACCTCCTTTACAAAAGTCCACTAATTTTTGCAATTCTACAAGATTAGACTTGAAATAGTCTATGGGAGAAATCTAAATTCTGGAATCTTTACAGAATTGAATAATATCAAAAGAATTTTGTTCCTTACTGGGTTGTAAATTTTTCACTCCTTGGTTGGCATCTTTAGAGTGAGAAGTAGACATCTTGCTACTTTTTGGCAGGGGTGTGGAAATAGGGACTTTATCTTTCTGATTTCAAGTTAATACTACGTAAGATTTCCCATCTATAGTAGCATAACATGCCACATCTCATTCTGAATCTGATACAAACTCAAAAAAATAAGTTTATAGAGTCTCCATGTGAGCACAAATCTAATTTAACTCCAGATACTCTAGCATTCCATTCATTTTTTTTATGCATATGCTAGACACGAGCTACATCAGGGCATCTTTCTCTATCATGATTTGTAGTTAGGTGAAAAGCACACATGTTTCCCTTTTTAGGAGGAGCTTCTATGGCTAGCCTTTGTGGAAGAGCAATCAATTGTAATTTTTTTCCATCAGTATTCCTAATATCATTGTTTCTTCCAAGATGATCTTGAAAATTCCACTGGTAAGGATTGTTAAATTAAGGAAGTTGAAATCAATGAACTCATTAGACAATTTTTGGATCATCTCATCTGATGATGTGGTGTTTCTAGTACTAGCCTGACTTTGTATCTCTCATTTCCACTTCCCTATCGAGATCATGTGATCCTCTAACTCTACAACGGTCCTTTGGGCAAGATCCAAGTTGGATGGGTTCATTCTTCTCAAATCATAGCTAATATCAGATGGCATAGCACTTACAAAAAATGTTTTCAAATTACCTATAGTAGGTTGATTAGTTGCTGGGATATGTTTAACTATCTTGTTAAATTTAGCAACAAAATATCACATGCTTATTGAAGGCTATTTTGATAGAAGTGAATTGTGTTAACAGAGCATGCTCATCTTTAGTAGTTTTAAATCTTCTTTCGAAAACCATTCTCATGGAATCTCAATCCGTGATAGAAGAGATGGGAAAATGATAAAACCAATCTACTATACCCTCAACAAGGGTCTCAACAAATAATTTGACAACAACATCCTCTTCTTGTACTGCTAATATATTAATGGCTGCAAAGAAAGAAGCAATGTGTTCATCTATAGATACTTTCCCATCTCCAGAGAATTTGGGAAAATTCTTCCTTGACCTTGAGGCAAGTGGATTATATGTTGCTAACTATAGAGGACAACCTGCAACAGCCCAAGGAAGAGCCATAACTGCCTGAGGTAGATAAGGGGTTAGGTTTACAATAGGAGGAGAAACTACTTCGTGCAAGGTTAGCACTTG
This sequence comes from Thuja plicata, assembly GCA_018584345.1. Classification (NCBI taxonomy): domain Eukaryota; kingdom Viridiplantae; phylum Streptophyta; class Pinopsida; order Cupressales; family Cupressaceae; genus Thuja; species Thuja plicata. The sequence goes on along the minus strand of MU223041.1, from coordinate 147,950 downwards.
ACAGGTGGTAGAGAAAAGGGATTATTGTTTGGGAGTTGAAGAAGGTCTACTTTTACTCTTGGTATTTATATTCTTTTGATGGGGTACTTCAAGCAGAGAAAAATTAATCTCTGCAAGTCTCTCAAAGATTGGGCCTATACCACCTTCTCTCCTTACACTTCTAAGAAATATTTTAGACTCCAGAGCTTCCACTAATTTGGCATTCTAGCTTCATGCTCTGCTTGGCATTGAGCCCTTCTTAAATTCCTCCTTTGAATGGATCTTTCAAGTCCTTCTGCTCTCACTTCCTCATGTTCAAGCACTTGACTAGCATTCCTATAATGCTCAGTATTTCTTCTTTGTCTCTAGACAAAATTATTTAGTGAGGAAATGATATCCTCTTGATCGTCTTGGAATCTAAGGTTTGGTTGCAACACAAGAATCAAATTTTCATGAGGTAGTAACATCATTCCTCATGATATTGCTTCTTTCCTAGAGACTATTCGTCTCCCCCGTAGTGTCACCAAAAATATGTTGGTAAACAGATTGTTCTTTTTCACTTTAACTCTAAAATACCCAAATATTAAAGAAACAATCGGATACAACGGTTGGGAAATGTAACTGAATAACTAATTTCCCTTTGAATTTTGAAGGTACATCTCCCTTAAGTGATTCATCTTCAATGAATTTTTCTCTTTCCTAATCTAATGGGGTTTTTCTTAACCTGAGAGCAAAAGAGGTTATCCATACTAGGCCTAGACATAAACTAGTTCAGGAAAATAGATTCAACTTTCTATCTAGCCAAATTTCAAGATTTTATAAATCATATAAGATCCTAAAAATTGGTAATGCAAGAACTCATAATGAAGATGCAAATGTGAAACTAAAATATCAATGATAACTTAACAATGATGAATAAATCTACTTCATAAGAACATTTCTAGGAATCTATGGATGACTCATAGATTTCCCTTTAATTAACTATATCAAAGCATAATACAAAACTTCATTTTAATCTTAAAACTGTAAATCCAATTTAAAGAAACATCCAAATTGATTGAAGGATAAATGAAATGGAACAGTTAAAATATTGGCATATAGACATAAATGAATTTGACTCAGAAAAAATGAAGTTCTTCACACCAAAATTTAGCCAACCTTTGTATTGATTTTCAAAATAGTACCTATAGAGTTTTAGAGTTTGACCTTTACAAAAAGAGGTAACCAAAATGGTTCAACTTCCCTAACCAGAAGTGATAAGAAAATGTTTATCCATTAAAAGCTCTATCAAAATTAGTGCAAGAGGGAATATTTATGTTTCCATTTTCTTCCCCTTTATCTATTTTCACCCTATAGGCGGTGACAACTGTGATGATTCGGATAAGCTCTTCATGTCTATTGATATGGACATTGGTATATCTAATGAGCCATCGAGAATGATCTTTGGCCAGACTTTTAATTGCTTCTACCCGATCTTTCAACTCTTCCATAGCTTTATAGATGCACCCACTCAACTGTTGGAGTTCTGGCACCTTATCCAAGTGAGAAGAACTGTGTTCCGTGAGCTTATCCACATAGTTGGAGAAGGATTTCTGCATGTTTTTCACTCCAATCATTTCTTTTCCTTGACCTCTTGTCTATGACTCTATGTGAAGACCCTGAAGGATTTTAAAATCTTTATTTTTTTCCTCTTTGATTTTAACATTTGTCTATTGCAGCCCTCCTTTGCCTTGAATGATCATCTCAGTCTTAAACTCCAGGCTTTGAATCCATTTAATCAAAGGCTCATCTCCTTTCTACAAGATCTTGGCCTTTATTTCCTCCTTAGTCTTCATTTTAACTGCTACATGCAGCATGACTATGCATTCCTAACACTTTACTCTCTCTGATGTGAGATTCTGCAAATTCTTTTCAATGTTGTTTCTCTCATCCTCCAACTTTAGGAGAGTGTCACCCAGCTGCTCAATAACTACTAATCCTTCATATTTGAGCCTCTTGATCCATCGTTTACCAATCTTCCCAAAATGTCTGTCTTCTTGTAGCTTGGATATGATAGCTTGATTCTTTGTGGCATTGGGGTCGAAAGTGGTTTGAGCACTCAGAACTAACTGTCTGATAAAGTTAGTTAGTTTAGCGGCCTCTACTTTAAGTTGGACTTTAGCAATCTTGAGTTCCTTGAGCTCTTCTTCAATTACAATGTTAGTGTATTTCCACTAGTCCACCTTAGTATCATGGCAAGCCAACCCCATATCAAATGACTATAGCTCAAAATCAGAGGTGGTCAAATTCTCAATCCTGCCTTCTTTTGTGGGCTTCGCTACCTCCATGGTGAAGTTCCCTATTTTTGGGTCATGGCCTAATGTAGACAGTGTCTTTTCTTTCTTCACTTTTTTCATGGTGGCACAGGATTTTAAGGCCCGTGAAAGATTATCCTTGCTAGGAGTTCCTTCTTCTATCCTCTTCCTCTTTCTCTCTAAATTATTCTCTATCCAAGACTCCGCGCTAGTGACTTTGGTGGTAGAGACCAATTCTTCTTTGAACAACTTCCTGATGATCAGAGGAGTAGCTTTAGGCCTAGAAGCAAATGGATTCATTGAGGTAGGATAGGAGGAAACCAATTTAATAACTTGAGAAACCTTATTTTTCTTTCTAGCCTCCTCATCTGATTTTGTGGCCGCAGTGCTAGAACTATATTCACCCACTTCCACTATAATAGGAGACCCTCACCTTAGAGTATCTTGGATCAATGTATCACCTTGTGTGCCCAGAGTACTGACTTTGGCTGGTTTCTCTATTTCTGTACTCTTAATAGGCTCAATCATAGACTTGACTAGTTCTTTAGAGACTACTTCTTCTATGGAACCAATGATAGGGGTTGAGCCATCTCTGCATGTCTTGTCCAATGAAATCATCTTTTCAGGATGCTCATCACCTCCACCTGCTAGTTGAGATAACTCCTTGGCTATGGTTGGGATAGTTTCTAAAGATGATGTAGGAGTACCCCAGTCTCTTTTGTAGGATTTTATCAAGATGGAGGCTTCCTTTCTGACCTCTTCCTTCTTCCCACTGTCCATTCAATCCATTGCCATGTTCTTCTGTAAATCCCACCCATCAAGGTCTCCAAGTCATCAATAGCTTGACCTAGCATGGCTTTAGAGCTTATAGGAAGGGTCTTAATCTTCTCTATGTATGTATCATCATACATATGCTGGTCGTCATCTTCTATGCCTTCAACTACAATCTTAACTTTGAACCTTTTAATTTGTTCAATAGTTAATCTTGCATAGAACCGATCCTTGCTTTCTAGATCATTTTTGCAGTTGGCCCAATAATATTCTATGTCATTGATCCGATGAATAGAGCAACCCATTTGTAAGTAATCTTTGACATAGTTCACAGGATCATACTGTGGCCTCAGAACATCATATATTTCTAATTTAAACTTCTTTGAGAATGCTTTCAAAACATTCTTTACAGCGGTGGTGACTTTCATAAGGATGCTCCTCGTAGTCATAAAGAAGATTGTTAGAACAATCAGAAGAGAGATAAGTCAGGTATCATTCAATTTCAAGGTATTATTATCCCTCATTTGGTTACACTTGAAAATATTTTCAATAGGCATGATACCTTCTTTAAAAAGAAGAGGATTGAGAGGGGTCCTACCACTGGTGAATATGAAGGAATAAAAATTGGAAGTGAGAAAGACCCAAAGATGATCAACATTGGGAAATGTTGAACTGAGGAAGAAAGGGAAGAAGCCAGAAAACTCTTCCTAGAATACCAGGACGTCTTCGCATGTAGTTATGAAGATTTAAAAAGTTTCATGGATGGGAAATTCAAACATCAACTTCCTCTAAAACTCGACGTTGTCCCATTAAGATAGAAACAAAGGAATTATAATCCCAAGGTTGGTGATGTGATTTTCAGGGAATTTGATAAAATGTTGAAAGCTAAGATCATATATCCTATCCATCCTTCGACCTGGGTAGAAAATATAGTGACTATGAGAAAGAAGAACGGAGAAATAAGGATCTGTGTGGAATTTAGAAACCTTAATCAGTGTTCCTTAAAGGATAATTACGTTCTTCCCAACATGGATCATCTTTTATAGACCGTGGCTGGAGCTGAAATGATCTCCATGTTGGATGGCTTCTCAGGGTACAACTAGATAGAGGTGGAAAAAGAAGATCAACATAAGACAACCTTCACCACTCCATGGGGTACTTAAGCTTATCATAGAATGACATTTGGGTTGATCAATGCCGAAGCTACCTTTCGGAGAGGTATGTATCTTTCCTTTAGTGATATGAAAAATAAAATAATTTGTATGTATCTGGATGATCTTACGGTGTTTTCTAGAAAAAGGATAGATCACATAAAGGATTTGAGGAAAGTGTTGTAGAGGTGTAGAGAAGATGGGATATATTTAAATCCCAAGAAGTCAGTCTTTTGTGTGACTGAAGGGAAATTACTGGGACACATGGTTTCTCAAGAAGGTATAAGAATCATTCTAGAAAGGGTTAGAGAAATCTAGCAATCGAGCTTACATGTGAATAAAACTGGAGTACAATCACTCTTTGGTCAGGTAAACTTTCTCAGAAGGTTTGTCCTAGATTTTTCAGAAATTACCAAATGCATAGTGGATATGATGTATGGGAATGTGAATTGTAAATGGAATGACCCCAGCAAACAAGCCTTCAAAAATATTAAGAATGTCATAGCCAATGATCCCGTATTGTGTCACCCAAATTACAAGGAAGATTTCATAATTTATTGTTACTCCTTTGAGCATACTTTTTCAGCTATTCTCATGCAAGAAAAATAGGAAGGGGTTCAAGCTTGTATTGCCTTTATGAGCACACCTCTTAAAGATCATGAGTTGAAATACTCTCAAACTGAGAAACATGCTTTCACAGTAGTAAAGGCTTTAAAAAATTTCAGATTATATATCTTACACTCTCACTCCATTGTATATGTGCCTGACATTGCAGTAAAAAGTGTATTAACTCAAAAAGACATGGGATGTAATAACAGAGGAGCATGGGTGGCTAAGACCCAAGAATATGACATAGAAATTAAGCCCATAAAGTTGGTAAGAGGAAATTCATTGTGTAAAGAAATAGCGGAAAATCAAGTGGATGAAGATCTTGAAGCGACACAATTGGTTTTGGCAGTAAGTATGCAAGACCCCTGGTTCAAAAATATTGCATATTTTTTAGTGTATGGAAAGTTCCCCGAAGGGTTGATCCCAAAGAAAAGGAGAGATTTAAAACTGAAAGCCTCTAAATATGTTATTTGGGAAGATAGGTTGTATAAAAGGTCGATAGATGGGACTTTCCTTCGGTGTGTAGACAAACAACAACAATAAAAATTGTTCAAGGTGTTCCATGATGAAGCTTGTGGGGGACACTTCTCTTCATTAGTGACTGCATTCAAGATATTGAGATAGTGCTATTATTGGCTGGAAATTTTTTAAGATGCATACCATTGGGTAGCAAGATGTGAGAAGTGCAAAATATTTACTGGAAAGCCACAGCTAGCAGCTCTCCCCCTTAGACTAGTGATAATCAAAGGTCCCTTCCAGCAGTGGGGCCTTTATTTTATTGGTCCTATAAATCCCACATCTAGTGTAGGTCATACCTATATAATCACCACAATAGACTACTTCAAAAAATGGGTAGAGGCGAAAGCAACCAGGACAACTACATCTGAAGTAGTATGTGAGTTTATTAAAGAAAACATCCTGATAAGGTTCAGTATACCTATCAAGATAGTAATGGATAACACCACATATTTCTCTTATTGGGAAATTACTAAATTTTTTCATAAATATGGAATTATGGTCAGTCACTCATCCAACTATTTCCCACAAGGAAATAGTCAGGCAGAATCCAGAAACAAGAACTTGGTAAACATCATGAAGAAACTTGTGGCAAATAATCAAAGAACTTGGCATAAGAAAATCCATAAAGCACTATGGGTAGATAGGGTGACCAAAAAAAGAGCTATTGGCCTTTCCCCCTTTGAGCTAGTCTATGGAATTGAGGCCAGTCTTCCATTCCATTGGAATTGGCAACTTGCAAATTGAGGACAGCAGTAGAAGATGGCATATATGAAGATGGTTTAGAAAAAAGAATCCTATATTTAAACAAGCTTGAAGAGGAAAGAGAGAAGATGGTAGATCACATCACACAACATTAAATGTGAGTGAATAATTTTTTTTACAAAAGGAATAGGCCTCAAAATTTATGGAAGGAGATATGGTACTGCTATGGGACAAACGTAGGGCACCAAAAGGTATGCATGAAAAATTTGAGACACAATGAAAGGGGACTTTCAAGATTCACAGGCGTTTGAGAAGATTTCTTTTAAACTAGCCTATTCAAGTGGCAAAGCACTCCCCTTGACATACAATCATCAGGACTTGAAGTTGTACTAGATCTGAATCTAAAATAGGTAACCCCTACATTGTACTATAGTTACGTTTAGTTCTTGTTTTTTTTTTCCTTAGGTTTTCTTTCCCTATTTTCATTTTGTGTTTTGCCTTATTTTTGTTGTGAGATGCCTTTTTATTGAGCTTTGTGAAACCAGAGACTTGATTTCCTTGCTTGGAAATGTGAATGCCCAAGTCTCAAGAAAGAGCCAGTTGTTGCCCCATTTTTGTTCTGCATACTTTTAAAGAAAAATGGATGTTTGGTGTGTAGTAATGGTCTTGAAAACTTTGTACAAGTCATGAGTCTAAGTCTAGTTTTTCCCTTTAGGCTAGGGAAACCTTGATCAGATTTTCCTAAATTACCTTATCCTTTATAAGATGGGGGGTTGTTATATGGAATCATGACATATTGGGTAGGTTAAGCTCCAAAAATCCGATAAAGGTCACGACTCAAAGGTTTCTAACATTGATCTTATGTGATTCTAAAATCTTCATCTTTGATACTTCATCTTCTCTTATTGGTAAAAAATTGGTTTTGGGCTTCTCCCTGGTGGATAATCACCTACAAAGTTCTTTTTCTGCAGTCAACAATTCTTAAAGTCTCAATGGTTAGTGGAAGTGGAAGATAGATGATTGAGGTTAGAAAGACTATGACATTCAGAATGAATCCCTACAGGTCAGCAAGGTGATCAAATGATGACAAATTAGAGATCAAAGGTTATCAACAAAAAAGTGGAAAGTGGCTTCTCTTCTAGCTCAATAGGCGGGTTTTAACTTGTAAGATGTATTTTTTGCCAGATTGTGTGTGAATAATTTGTTTGACAAAAGGAGTAGGCCTCAGAAATTTATGGAAGGAGATATGGTACTGCTATGGGACAAACGTAGGGCACCGAAAGGTATGCATGAAAAATTTGAGACACTATGGAAGGGGCCTTTGAAGATTCATCAGGTGTTTGAGAAGATTTAATTTAAACTGGCCTATTCAATTGGCGAAGCACTCCCCCTGACATACAATGGTGAGGACTTGAAGTTGTACTAGATTTGAATCTAAAACAGGTAACCCATGTATTGTACTATAGTTATGTTTAGTTCTTTTTTTTTTTTCCTTAGTTAGGTTTTCTTTCCCTATTTTCTTTCTGTGTTTTGCCTTAGTTTTGTTGTGAGACACCCTTTTATTGAGCTTTGTGAAACCAGAGACTTGAGTTCCTTGCTTGGACATGTGAATGCCCAAGTCCCGAGAAAGAGCCTGTTGTTTCCCCATTTTTGTTCTGCATACTTTTAAAGAAAAATGGATGTTTGGTGTGGAGTAATGATCTTGAAAACTTTGTACAAGTCATGAGTCTAAGTCTAGTTTTTCCCTTTAGGCTGGGGAAACCTTGATCTAATTTTCCTAAATTACCTTCTCCTTTATAAGATGGGGGGTTGTTATCTAGAATCATGACATATTGGGTAGGTTAAGCTCTGAAATCCGATAAAGGTCATGACTTAGAGGTTTCTAACATTGATCTTATGTGATTCTAAAATCTTCAACTTTGATACTTCATCTTCTCTTATCAACAGAAAATTGGTTTTGGCTTCTCCCTGGCGGATAATCACCTACAGAGTGCCTTTTCCATAGTCAACAATTCTTAATGTCTCAACGGTTAGTGGAAGTGGAAGATAGATGATTGATGTTAGAAAGACTATGACATTCAGAATGAATCCCTACAGGTCAGCAAGGTGATCAAATGATGACAAATCAGAGATCAAAGGTTATCGGCGGAAAAGTAGAAAGTGGTTTCTCCACTACCTCAATAGGCGGGTTTTAACCTGTAAGATGTATTTTCCACTAGATTGTGTGTGAAGAATTTGTTTGACAAAAGGAGCAGGATTTAAAAATTTATGGAAGGAGATATGGTACTACTATGGGACAAACACAGGGCACCGAAAGGTATGCATGAAAAATTTGAGACACTATGGAAGGGGCCTTTCAAGATTCATCAGGTGTTTGAGAAGATTTCTTTTAAACTGGCCTATTCAAGTGGCAAAGCACTCCCCCTGACATACAATGGTCAGGACTTGAAGTTGTACTAGATCTGAATCTAAAATAGGTAACCCTTATATTGTACTATAGTTACATTTAGTACTTATTTTTTTCCTTAGTTAGGTTTTATTTCCGTGTTTTGCCTTAGTTTTGTTGTGAGACACCTATTTATTGAGCTTTGCAAAACCAGAGACTTGAGTTCCTTGCTTGGACATGTGAATGCCCAAGTCTCGAGAAAGAGCCAGTTGTTGCCCCATTTTTGTTCTACATACTTTTAAAGAAAAATAGATGTTTGGTGTCTAGTAATGGTCTTGAAAAGTTTGTACAAGTCATGATTCTAAGTCTAGTTTTTCCATTTAGGCTAGGGAAACCTTGATTGGATTTTCCTAAATTATCTTCTCCTTTATAAAACGGGGGGTTGTTATATTGAATCATGACATATTGGGTAGGTTAAGCTCTGAAATATGATAAAGGTCACGATTCAGAGGTTTCTAACATTGATCTTATTTGATTTTGAAATCTTCAACTTTGATACTTCATCTTCTCTTATCGGCAGAAAATTGGTTTTGGGCTTCTCCCTGGTGGATAATCACCTACAGAGTGCCTTTTCAGCAGTCAACAATTCTTAAAGTCTCAACGGTCAGTGGAAGTGGAAGATAGATGATTGAGGTTAGAAAGACTATGACATTCAGAATGAATCCCTACAGGTCAACAAGGTGATCAAATGATGACAAATCATAGATCAGAGGTTATCGATGGAAAAGTAGAAAGTGGCTTCTCTGCTACCTCAATAGGTGGGTTTTAACCCGTAAGATGTATTTTCTGCTAGATTGTCATATGCAAGATTTGTAAAAAAAATCAACCTATGAGGGGATTCAAGCTATAAAGAAAGCAGATGAAATTGTAACATGTCATTTTAGTATTGTAACAAGTTATAATTTCTCCATGGCAAATTTCCGAATAAGGAGTGCTCCAACAGTGTTTCTCCACCCAAAGGAGAAGCGGAAAAGTGATTATGTGCTACCTCCAAAAAGTTACCATTACAGTTATCTAAAGTGAAAAGATGTTTCTTAACGGCCCATAGACGTAAAGTAATTAATTCATCTAAAGCCATTTTTATTAATAACAAAATTTTTCATAAATGCCTAAGTATTTTCATTCGTGTGGCATGGGAAGTCAGACGTTAACGGTAAGAAGTTAGAAGTTATAAAATCTATGAAGTGTTTCAAATGGGAATTACCATCTATTTGACAAATTGTCTAAATTGAAACCTCTGGCAATTATTTATTCCTTGCTTTCATTTTCTTGAGATAGATTCTTAGTTCTAGACTCAAATCCATCGAAAGCATTGCTGCCAAATTTATGGGGTTTGATGGGATGAACAACATTACTTTCGACTAACACAAAATTACGAATACCTCTTTGAGATTCTTTGATATGCAGAGCTTCATAGCAGGCTAAGTGCTGAGAGGATACACCCCATTACTGAAAATTTGAAGGAGAGTGCGTTAGTCAAAGCCACTAACTTTCCTATTGTGATTCAAGCTCAAAGCTGGTTTGAGAATGCATAGTGCACTACAATCCAAAAACCAAGAAAATTCTCATGCTCAATGACACGGTGCTACTATCTATTGATTTTTACTCTGTCTAGAACTCCCTTCATATTCTGGAGCAAGCCAAATACTCAGAAATGACATACAGTTGAGTAGTTACTGAGTATGGAGAAAAGAAGGTTGTTTTGAAGAAGGAGATAATGAAGACATGGTTCCAGGAGTCGAGGAGCGTCAAGGGAAAGTTGCCCAAAATAATATATGATACAAACCTAAATCCAAAAATTGTGGATAGCTTGGTATGGCTTCATAGGATCAGAGGTGAGAGTGATGCACTTAATTTCATTGAGCACCATTTCTTCCTAGTTCAGGTGATTTGCTCTCAACATAATTTCATTGATTGGGCCCACATGGTAAGTGAAAACCTCTCGAATTCCCTGAATAGAGATAAGCATGAGAATCAGTTCTATATGTCCTCAATTTTTCTATATATCTTAGCTAAAATTAAACTTTGGCCAGGACTTCCTAGGCTAGAAGAATTCCCAGAAGATGTTAAGAGTTATGAATTCTTCCCCTATTTGCAATTGCATAACAGTTATATTGAATATCTCAAAGTTAATGATGCATTTACAATGAGATTGTACAGGGAGTTACAAGGTTGCCCAGAAAGGAGATTTTCTCCAGAAGCCATGGCATTCATTAGCCAATTTGGAGCGTATTTTATCCAATTTGTGAATTTATCATACATTCATCTTGTAGAATTCTATGATTTCCCTTTGAAGCTACCAGGTGTCCTGATGACATAATCATGTTGGTTGAGGTGATGAGGCAAGTATTCCAGGTGAACCTGATCTATGCAGGCACTCAGAAGAAAGGCTATGATTTCTTGATGACTATTGGAACCTATAGTTGTGCATCCCGATCTGATGGAAAGAATATTTTGAAAGCATTCTCAAAGAAGTTTCAATTGGAAACATATGATGTTCTAAGGCCACAATATGTTCCTATGAAATATGCCCGAGATCACTTACAAATGGGTCTATCTATTCATCACATCGATGACATAGAAGATTATTGGGCCAACTGCAAAGATGATCTAGAAAGTAGGGATCGGTTCTATGCAAGATTAACTATTGAACAATTTAAAAGGTTGAAAGTTAAGATTGCAGTTGAAGGAATAGAAGATCATGGCTAGCATATGTATGATGATACATACAAAGAGAAGATTAAGCCCCTTCTTATAAGCTCTGAACCCATGCTAGATCAAGCTATTGACAAATTGGAGACCTTGATGGGTGGGATTTACAGAAGAATAGAGCAATGGATTGAATGGACGGCGGGCAGAAGGAAGAGGTCAGAAAGGAAGCCTCCATCTTGACAAACTCTTGTAAAAGAGACCAGGGGTACTCCTGCATCATATTCAACAACTATCCCAACCATAGCCAAGGAGATAGCTCAACTAGCAAGTGGAGGTGATGAGCCTCCTGAAAAGATGATTCCATTGGACAAGACATGCCGAGATGGCTCAACCCCTATCATTGGTTCCACAGAAGAAGCGGTCTCTACAGAACTAGTCAAGTCAATGACTAAGCCTAAAAAGAGTATAGAAATAGAGAGAACAACCAAAGTTAGCATTGTGGGCACACAAGGTGATACCTTGATCCAAGATACTACAAGGTGAGGGTCTCCTATTATAGAGGAAGTGGGTGAAGATAGTTCTAGCACTATAGCCACATAATCGGATGAGGAGGATGGAAAGAAAAATAAGTTTGCTCAAGTTATTAAATTGGTTTCCTCCACTCATACCTCAGTGAATCCATTTTTTTCTAGGCCTAAAGCTACTTCACCAGTCATCAGGAAGTTGTTCATAGAAGAATTGGTCTCTGCCACCAAAGTCAATAGCACAGAGTCTTTGATAGAGAATAATTTAGAGTGCTAGAGGAAGAGGATAGAAGAAGGATCTCCCAGCAAGGATACTCTTTCATGGGCCTTAGAATCCTGTGCCACCATGAACAAAGTGAAGAAAGAAAAGACACTATCTATATTAGGCCAAGACCCAGAAATAGGGCACTTCACCATGGAGGTAGCGAAGCCGACAAAAGAAGGTAGGATTGAGGATTTGACCACCTCCAATTTTGAGATACAGTCATTTGATATGGGGCTGGCTCACCATGATACTAAGTTGGACTGGTGGAAATCCACTAACATGGTAATTGAAGAAGAGCTCGAGGAACTCAAGACTGCTAAAGTCCAACTTAAAGAAGAGGTTGCTGAACTAACTAACTTTATTAGACAGTTAGTTACTCCAGTTGCTAGCATTCTAAGCGCTCAAACTAATTTTGACCCCAATGGCATAGAGAATCAAGCTATCATAGCCAAGTTGCAAGAAGACAGACATTTTGGGCAGATTGGTAAATGATGGATTGAGAGGCTCAAATCTGAAGGGTTGGTAGTTATTGAGCAGCTGGGTGACACTCTCCTAAATTTGGAGAAATAGAGAAACAACATTGAAAAGAATTTGCAGACTCTCACATCAGAGAAAGTAAAGTGTTAGGAATGCATATTCATGCTACATGTAGCATTTAAAATGAAGACTAAGGAGGTAATAAAGGCCAAGATCTTACAAAAAGGGGATGAGCCTTTGATTAAATGGATCCAAAGCCTAGAGTTTAAGACTGATATGATCATTCAAGCTAAAGGAGGGCTGCAACAGATAGATGTTAAAATAAAATAAGAAAAAAAAAAAATTTAAACTCCTTCAGGGTCATCACACGGAGTCACATACAAGCATTCAAGGAAAAGAAATGATCGGAGTCACCAACATGCAGAAATCCTTCTCTAACTATGTTGATAAGCTGGTGAAACAATCTTCTTCTCACTTGGATAAGGTGCCAGAACTCCAACAGTTGAGTGGGTGCATCTATAGAGCTATGGAAGAGTTGAAAGATCGGGTAGAAGTAGTTAAAATTATTGCCAAAGATCATTCCCGATGGCTCATCAGATATACCAACATCCATATAATTAGTCATGAAGAGCTTATCCCAATCATCACAGCTATCACCGCCTATAGGGCAAAAATAGATAAGGGGAAGAAAATAGAAACATAAATATTCCCTCTTGTACTAATTTTGATAGATCTTGTAATGGATAAACATTTGTTTATCACTTCTGGTTAGGGAAGTTGAACCGTTTCGGTTACCTCTTTTTGTAACGGTCAAACTCTGAAAATTTATATGTACTATTTTGAAAATCAATACAAAGGTCGGCTAAATTTTGGTGTGAAGAACTTTGTTTTTGCTAAGTCAAATTTGTTTATGTCTATATGACAATATTTTAACTGTTCCATTGCATTTATCCTTTTGTCAATTTGGATGTTTCTTTAAATTGGATTTACAGTTTTAAGATTAAACCAAAGTTCTATATTATTATTTGATACAGTTAATTAAAGGGAAATCTGGGTGTCATCCATAGATTCTAAGAAATGTTCTTATGAAGTAGATTGATTCATCATCGTTAAGTTATCATTGATCTTTTAGTTTTGCATTTGCATCTTCATTATCAGTTCTCGCATTACCAATTTTTAGGATCTTATATGATTTATAAAATCTTGAAATTTGGCTAGATAGAAAGCTGAATCTATTTGCCTGAACTAGTTCCTGTCTAGGCCTAGTTTGGATAGCCTCTTCTATTCTCAAGTTAAGAACAAACCCCATTAGATTAGGCAAGAGAAAAATTCATTGAAGATTAATCACTTAAGGGAGTTGTACCTTAAAAATTTAGAGGGAAATTAGTTATTTAGGTACATTTCCCAACTGTTGTCTCCAATTGTTTCTTTAATATTTGGGCATTTTAGAGTTAAAGTGAAAAAGAACAATCTGTTTACCAACATCGACTTTGATGGTGGTCTTTTTCCTCGTATCTATGACTTGTTCAAAATAACCCAACTTTTTCAAAAGACTAAAGGAACATATGTTAATCCCAACACCCCCATCTATCAACATGTGCCTAACATGGGTTTTGTGGATTGCGACCTTAATATGGAGAGCAAGATTGTGTGGGTGGCTCAAAGATTTATCATTATCCTCTCAAAAAGTAAGGTAACAAGGGGTAGCAATATGGTTAACCATGTTCTGGAATTGATCAACATCTAAGTTGTTGGGGATGTTTGCTACGTAAAAATCACCCTCAAGGACCTGCTTTTGTCTTAGGAACAACTCTAAGAGCTCAAAGATCAAAATATAAGCTAGGGTTCTTTGCAACTGATCGACAAGATTATAGATTGACTTGGGATTGACTGCTAGTTTTGAGGTGACATTCTTGGATGTCACTTGCTTAGGTTTACTTGGTTGACTTGAACTAGTTCCTCTAATGACAATGGGACCTTGACTTTGTGAGACAACATTAAGAGTTTGAGATGACCCTCTACAGTTAGGACCCCTTAACACCATGAGGGGTTCTTCATCAAAGATAGGAGGAGAGTCCATGCCTAGATCATAACCATAGGGATCTTTATCCCTCATCATGTTGACATTCTCTTCTACAACTTCAAGCATGTTGACAACATTCTCTACACCTGTGTAAGTGTAAATAACCTCAGCCTTGTCATTCTTAGGTTTAGAGGTTTCCCCTTTCTCATAGTTGGGAAAATATTCTTTGAATGCCTTATGATCGGCATTGGTGTTCAATGCATCTACCTTAATTTTTCCATTCTCAATGAGATCTTGGATGATATTTTTGAGTTTCCAACAGTTTTCAATATCATCTTCAATGCCATTGTGAAACTTGCAAAAGGATTTCTCCCACCAATGTGGCTTAACATCAGGTATATAATGCTTTGTGGGATCTTGAGGATGTGCAAGGTTTTTGGCAATAATTGTTTTCAAGACATCCTCATATGAATCACTAAGTTTTTAAAATTGACATCTTTCTTTCTTAGGCATATCTTGGTATCTTGGCTTGTTCTCTTGTTTATTAGATGCGTTGAGTTTCATGGCTTGAACAACACTAGACAAGTTGAGCACAGTTTGATCTTTGGGTTGGGAGGAGTCCACAGCTACATCATTGACCACTTGTTTGTTCCTATTCTAGTGTGAGTTCTTTCCTTTATCCTTGTTAGGTTTGTTGTTATTTTGACCACTATTGTTGTTGTTGTTGTTTCCATGTTTGGTCAAAATTCCTTGTTCTTTCAAAACATCCTCAATCCTACATGAGGTTTCAACCATGGTGTCAAAGGAATCAAAAACCATCTTCCTAACTTCATACCAAATTTTGGGAACCAAGTTGCTAACAAGGATGTCAATCTTTTCATTTTCAAGAATGGTCCTAAGGTAGCGAGAGCATTGTCATCTCCACCGTTGCAAGAAAGTAACAAAGGATTCCCCTTAATTTTTCTTTAAGTTGCATAAGTCCAACATGGTGATAGATCTTGAAAGATTGTATGCAAAGTGTTGAACAAATCTATGGAAGATCTCTTTGAAAGTCTTAACAGGGGGAGCTATGTTGTTGAACCATTCCATCGCTTGACCCTTAATACTCCTTGGGAACAATCTCATGAGGTACGACTCATCTTGATGGAACTCAAAACTTGTGGTATAAAATTGGCTTACGTGATCATGTGGATCTCCATTTCCATCATACTTGTTATATTGAGGGATCTCAACCTTTGTAGGGAATTCTTTCATGTTAACACTTTTTTCAAAAGGATTAGGACAAATTGAATCAAGTGAGAATGAATTCTTGGGTGCCAACATCTTTTCCATCATTCTCTTAAGTTGTTTGATCTCTTCTTCTTGAGATGGACCTTGCTTCTTAATCTTCTTGTCCACATCAAAGTTGTAGGGGAGTCTAGCACCCTTGTTTATTAAACTCTCTAGGAACTTGTCTTTGTTTTTCTCCAAATATTTCTCCACATACTGCTAGAAAAGTGGTTCTTGTTGCATTTTCATGAAGTCCTGGGAGGTGAGGTCAAAACTTGAGCTACTACCCCCATATTGTGAACCATGGTGAGCACGTTGTGAAGGTTTTCTTGAGTTCCTAGGAGGTGTTAGTCTCCTATAATGATCATTTCTTGAATCCCTTCTTCCTCTAGGGCTAGGAGATCATGACGGTGTTCTCGAATGTCTTCCACTTCATGGAGTCTTAGGAGGGGTGGATAAAGGAGAGTTTTTTCCACCACCAACACATATGTTGTTGAATTGATCATTAAGTTATTGAGCCGAGAGTCTATCTTTCTCTTCCTGAAAGGATTTCCTTTCTATCACCAACAAGGCTTGTCTTTCCAACTCTAGGAATCTAAATTTCTCTTCCTTTGCAGCTTGTTCATCTAGGAAGGATTTCTTTTGAAGCTCAATTTTATTAAGTCTTTCACTCGTGTATCTTGAATATGTTTTGAGCGGTGAAATTGGTCTTGAATGTCAAAAAAAATTATTGGTGTATGCTGCATTTATGCGAGTGTCATAAGGTTCATCATCTTGGTTTTCATGGTGTGATTTTTCATCTTCATAGGCTTGCCTCTTACCTCTCTTAGGCCTTTGGTGTGCATCTATATATCTAGTTGAGATAAGGGGTGAGACTGGTCGACTCTGACGAGAGGAACTACCAAAGGAAATGGTATCTCTATGTTTTTTAAATATGTCATCAAGGTGTTTATCCATTTCTTCCCTCTCTCATCGAGTCATTGTGTAGCTCATATCCATATCTGAGTGAGAATATGCTAAGGGTGTACTCAACTCACTAAGGTTACTCTTGGAATCAAACCAAACTTCTGATTTGTTCTTGGGTGATTGATCAAATATAGGATCTTTTCCCTTGCATTTTTGGTGCCCACTGTGGGGCAAAACATAAATTTCTATCATCACATTCAAAAATTCCTTCTATCTTATGTCTATTATTCTCCCAGTGTCTTTGAAGCTCTCATTTGGAGCCAGATTTGACACTGCCATCACGTCTGGAACGTTGTTTTGGTTGAAAAAGAGTATAAACTCACCCATATCTAGTGAAATTCAAATCTGTGGGTGCCAAAAATGTGTGCTAAAATGTTGACACACTTCTATAAGTCATTGTATTCAAGATTGATCAAGATTGAGGTCTGAAATGGCAACTCATAGCTCCCCATTCATGGAGTGCAAGGGTTTGTGATGAAGGCCCTTAGTTTAGACCTAGTTTATGCCCATGCAAGTACACCATGAAATGAGAGATTCAAAGAGGAATAACAAGAATGCTAGTCTCCATGATCATAAAATATGCATTGCAAGTGAAAATGGAAACTATTCTATATGATAATGATGCATGAAAGAAAATATGCAAACTAATCTATGAAAGAAATATGCAAGATTAATATATTGAAAGGAAATATGAATCTAAATTAACATGAATCTACTCTAAATGGATTGCCATGGATGCATGAGAGAAGAAGACAAGAAGGATAGAAGTTGCATGGTTCAAGATCAAATGCTCAAACTCTCCTCCAAAATTGCTCTCCAAACCTGTAACATAACAATAACCTGAAAACTTGATCTCTCTCAAATGAGAAGGAGAGGGCTCCTTATAAAGGAAAGTGTGGAGAGGAATGCATCCTCAAGAGAAATGTGGGATAAATCCCTAAAAGGCAAGTGATATAAAAAAATCCCACCACTTAGGAATATGTGTGGACAAAAAAGAGTTTTATTTATTTTTTATTTGATTTATTTCCTTTTTGTCATCACAAAGAGAGCTTTAAGTGGGGCTTTTATTTATTTAATTAGAAGAGGGATTTTTTCTTTTAATTAAATAAGATTATTTAATTAAAAAAAGAGATTTTAATTAAATAAGATAAGATTATTTAATTAAAAGAGAGATTTTCTTTTAATTAAATAAGATTATTTTATTTAATAAAAAGTGATTTTATTTTAATTAATTAAGATCATTTTATTTAATTAAAAGGGGTGTTTTCTTTTAATTAAATAAGATTATTGATAAAATGATCAAACCTTAGGAAATATTGAAATAATTGAATTAATTACGATTTGATCAAGGAAATTGATTTGAATTGAAAATGTTGCAAAGCATTGATTCAAGAATTTGATAAATTAATTCTCTCATTTGATAAATTGAAGAATGGGGGCCCATAGTCTAGGTGACGATCTTAGGTTGTATACACTATCATGTTAGTCTCCGAAGGACTCCCTAGACCACGAAGCTTCTTAACTTCACTATTAGAATCGTCGTTAGTATTTTATGAATTTAACTCGTTTGATCTAACATGAGTTATTTGATTCTCCTCCTAAGTAGACAAGTGCTCAATAAAATTTATTAGAGGAATGATCTCAATTCTTCACGTGGACCTAGATCTAGTTTGATTATCCCTACCATCATCTCCAAAGTTCCAATTTATGTTTTTAGGAAGGATAGTTGTATGGGTAGCATTTGAACTCTCTACTTGTTAAAATTTAGGTGCCTATTTATGGATGACATCCACTTCAATATCTACTATAGAATCTAAGAGAGAATCACATTTATATTCATTGGAACTTGTTTCCATGGAATGAGGTATGTCTAATACATGAGTGGGAGAAACTAGTTTCCCCAAATTTGGATTCCTTCCTTCTAGACCATTATGTGTACCTTAACCAAACTTGTATTCATGAGAATCAATTTGAATGTCATTAGACCAACCTAGGTACTATGTTATGGTCATGAAGGGTCCTTCAACTTCACTAGAACTGCCTTCTTCTTCTTGGTCATCATCATCTTCTTTACCCATGGCCTTCTCTTCACCTACTTGTACTGATGCGAGGTGGGATGGAGATACCTCAATGGAATGTACCCTCATATTCATGAAGTGTGGTAGATATAGTATGTGGGAAATAGTGATCGGTTTCCCCCAGTTCGGGTGTATATCATCATGTTCACCTTTGGTTTCTAATTCTAACTCATCTTGTGTCAGGTTTACTACTTCTTTGGTCAATTGATTCATAACTAGAAATTGTTGGGACATTGAGTAGTTTGGTTTGAAGGGAGCTCTAAACTAAGATGGGATATACAATTCCCCTTGGTAGTAAGGATTATTTATTTGTATATGTAATAGTATTTCAAATGATAACCTTGTAATCTCTACTTCTTCTTCAATCTCATCATTAGATTCCTTTGTTTGGTTACTTATAGGGCTATTACTAGAGGAAGGATTAAACTTTTTTTCATGGTATCCCAGCCTCATTTTGTTTGTTGTATTCTTGAATTCTATGTGTATAGGCTCTATTAACCCTTTATCTTTACCCAGGGGTCCTTTTCCTTTATACCACATTTATTGCATGATTTGATATCCTTTATAATATTTTTGTGGGGATTTCAACATGCTTAATTTGTTGGTCATGCTCTTCTCCTTTATAAATCCAATCAAGAACAAAATTTTCTTCATTCTCTTCTGAGAGAGAAACAAAGACTTTTACCATTCTAGTCCCTTCATGTATTTCCAATTTCTAAGTGCTAGTGGGCTTGAATAATGATGAGGGCATGCCATAGATCTAGGGGATGTAAGGAGATTAGCCACTGAGGGAAAAGGATGCATATGATACTCTCCCATACTTGTGTTAGTAATTTTTCAACTTCTCCTCAAATATTTTCACAAGTGTCACCTGGGAAATTTTAGATCCTTTCTCATTAGATGCTTCCTTATTATGCAAACCGTGTTGTTTACTTGTTTCAAAGTGTTACAGGAGTATGTTTTATTGACTAGAATAGAAGCCTCCACTAAATTGTATGGAAACTTTACACATTGATGATATGTTGAGGGGATTGCCTAAATGTCATGAATCCATGGTCTCCCTAATAAAATTTTATATGCTAGATGTAAAAACAACACTTGGAAAATCACATCTCTCTCAATAGGTCCAAGTGTGATAGGTAACATGACTAGTCCTTTTGTTGACCTTTCTTCTTGATCATAAGATTTTATGATGATCTTTCTCCTGGGATCTATATTGTGTTCTGAAAAACCTAATGTTGTTACGAGCTTAAGAGTACAAATGTTCAAACTGACACCTCCATCTATCAAGACGCATTTAAATTTGTGTTTATGGATCAAGACCTCTATATGTAGGGTTTGGTTTTTAGATGATTGAGAGATTTATCATCTTCTTCAGAAAAATATAGGTAGTGAGGTGAGGTTAGATGGCCTACCATATTTTGGAATCAATCAACACCAAGGTCCTTTGGTATAGTTGTTTCTAAAAGGGTCATTTCAAGGATCTCCTTATGTGATGGTGAGATCTTGAGTAATTCCAAGATGAAAATTTTGCGTGGAGTCCTTTGTAATTGATCAACTAAATTGTAGTTCACAGCTAGGATTGATGTGACAATTTACTTTGATGTCGAAGGTTTTAATGTCATAGGTTGTTTTGATGATGAAGCCACTCCCTAAAGAGTAACATTAGCTTGATTCCTCATTAGTGCATTAGCGTATTCAAACTCTTTTTTTTCTTTGATGATGATCACATTAACTAATTAATTAGATGGTTCAAGCATGTGAATCACATTGTCATCATTAGGGTAAGTGTAAATTACTTTATCCCCTTGGTTCTTCAAGGATTCCCCTTATTCATATTAGGGTAGGGGTTTCTTGAAATCTTTGTGATCACTATTTGACTGATGCCCATTGACTGTGATGATCTCGTTATTAATGAGGTCTTGAATGACATGCTTCAATTTCATGCATTCATTCGTTAAGTGTCCTTTTTTTTTATGATATTCATAGAAGTGATTGTTTTTTCATCACTTAGGTTTAGTCGTGGGTTCCCAAGGCTTTGAATCCAGTATTATGATGATCTTGTGATCCACTAGAGTTTTTAATGCACTTTCAAGAGGTTCTCCAAGAGGAGTGAAATTTTTCTTGCGTTTTGGTATTCACAATGCTTTGTCTTTCTGCATGTCTGGGTTGCTCTTGAATGGTGTTGGAATATTTTCATTGTTCTTAGTGGCTTGGATACTACTACATAGATTGAACACTATCTCTTTGGGTTTGAATTCGGATGATTAAACCACTCCGTCGTTGACTAAATTTTTATTTTTGTTCCAATTCTTGCTTTTGTCTTTGTCATTGCTATTGTTAGAATTTTTGGAGGGTTTAGTGTCCTTATATAAGGTGAGTTCACCTTTTTTCACAAGAACCTCCTTGATGCAAATAGTTCTTTCCACCAACTCACTAAAGACAGTATACTTTTGCATCTAAATTGCGTAGTTCATTTCAGGTACAAAATTGTTAATTAGATGTCAATTTTCTCAATCTCCACAAATTTTTAGGGACATCTCGCAAATATCTTTCTCCACGTTTGGAGGAACTTGACACAAGGTTCACCATTATGTTGTATTTTATTGCATAGATTTAGCATGGTGACTATATGCAAGATGTTGTAATAATAATGTTGGATGAAATTTTGTATGAGCTCATGAAATGTTTGAATACCAGGTGAGAGTTTCATGAACCATTCCAAGGCTTGGTCACTGAGGCTCCATGGGAAAAAGCACATTAGATATGTCCTTTCATGCATAAAATCCATGATACAAAAACAAAATTTCCTCACATTATCTTGAGGGTCACCCTCCGCATTGTATTTATTATATTTTGAAATTTCAACCTCAGGGGGAAACAAAGGCATGTGTAGGTTTTTAGCAAATAGAAAGGGACATATAGACTCTAGAGAGTATTTTTTAGAAGTTTTTTCTTTCACTTTCTTCAATTCTCTAAGCTCACATCTCATATATTGTAATTATTGATTGAGAATGGTGATGGGAGACTCTTCCTCTTGTTGTATAATTCCTTTGATATCAAAGTCATGAGGAAGTTTAAGGCCTGTAGATGCTAAGTGCATAAAGTATTTATCCTTGTGCATTTAGTAAGAATTTGCATCATCTTTTGAAATTTTTAGTCTTGTTGACATATTTTTATTTCTTTTTTAGTAGGTTCCTCAACCAAGGAGGAAACACTAGTGTGGTGACTCTTCCGTTCTTGGCCAGATCCCCAGTCGTAGGCTGACATTGTCGATGTGTTTTGATATGTAGTATGGGTTGATTGATGTTGGGAGCTTGAAATTTTAGAAAAAAAGGTATAGATAGTTGGTGTATCTTGATATTGAATCCTTTGAGTAGATCTTTGTTTTTGATAGGATGAGGATCCTAGGGTAGAGTCATCGATAGCTTTTCCCTTTGAATCAAGATCAGGTTTTTGTTGTTGGATCTTAGTTTGTACCATAAAATAAAATTATATTTAAGACTTTAGAATGACTAGACAAATAGGGAAATGTAAAATATTTCCAAATGATCACTTGTATGATAGCTAGGTAAGAGATGTGTTGGTGAAATATTGTTTAGCTTGGTACAAGGTATCATATTTTGAGACATGAATGTCTACTAGATGACACTTGTGACTTAGCTGATTAGGGTTGACTATTGATGAGATAGAATATGGCAAGTAAGATCATTCAAGAAACTAGGATGAAAGATGATGATGAGTCAATCCAACTAACAACTGTTGTGATAGGGTACTGTGATTAACTTAAGCCACATAGATAGGAATTATGGATACCAAAGATCAAGGTAATTGTTTGGTTTCTGATGTAAGTTCATAAGATAATTCCCATTTTCCCATATGAAAATTCCTAGGTTACTAGATGAGTTGTTTTTGTTATAGTATTTTTTCATATGACAATTTTGATAGGTGAAAATGATAGTGTATAACAGGGGAAGTTTTCCACTTGTTTTGAGTAAAATTTGGACCAATTTGCACAATCTTGAGATGAAGGTCTCAATGTCTCAAGGAATTTATGTCATTTTACTATTAGTTTAGTGTGATTCAAACACATCAAACACAAAGGAGTGAAAATAAAGCACTTCTTATCCCTAGAGTCAATTTGGATTAGTACAAAAATTTGTGCTTGTTGACTTAGGTACACACCCAAAAGCCAATTAGAATACAGTCATCACCAAGAACACAATGGCTCTAGTCATGACACTATATTATTGAACTCCAAACACTAGTGAGGGAACAATATGAAAAGTGTCTTAGGGGAGGTACTATCTTTGGTGCAGGAGCAGCTAGGTAAGGCTCTTTGGTGACCTAGGGTTTTTAGAGTTCTTTTGGCTTGTAGTGGTTCTAGACAGACCACTAGGTGAATAATAGGACTAGAGGTGTCCTAAGGTGTGTGTTAGGTCTTTAGGGAAGGTCTTTACAAGTTTGTTTGGTCTTTTAGGAGGCAAGTGTCAAGGTGAACCCAAATTGCCAATGTTGTGGCAATGGTGTGAATCAAGCATATAGGGGTCAAATTTAAAAAGAAAGTGTTTTAGGACCTAAGGGAGGTAGGAATGATCTACCTTAGTCTATTATGATATGTTCATGGTATTAGAATAAGGTTTAGAGTGGATTTCCAATTATTGCGGAAAGTTGTCAAAAATTGTCAATGTTGTCATTGACAACATTGACAACAAATTATGCAAGAAGAGCATTTTCACTTAAATGGTTATTGTAACTGTCTGAAACCATTATATTAGGGATGGGGACAAGTATAAGAGGCCTTCCTTGACCTGTAAGAAAGGTTGGTGAACAATTTCAATATAGAATATTTTCTGTGTGTGTAATTTTTAGAGCAATTTAGTGAATTTTCTTGATTTCAGTAATTAGATGGATTAGATTACATTTTGTAGTTGTTGATTAATGTAGAGTATGTTATCCTAAGATTTTGTGTGGGGTTATTTTTTTAAGTTGAAGCTTTTGCATTGGTTTAGTAAAATTCTTTGTGTTTTTCCCTATCGTTGGTCTGAACCAGGCAGGTTGGAAAAATGGAGTCTTAACTCAACTTGCCATTGTAGGTTCTATACAGGCTCTTGGCATGGGTGAGGAGACTCCATGTACATTATTTTTACAGAAGGAGGGGCCCAAGAAAGTTGTTTTACTATTTTTGTAATGATTCCCTAGGCGAGCCTGCTGTGCATGGCTAGGGACTGAGATACATTGCAAATGTTGTAAGGAGGGTTGAATGCATTGATGGCTTCAACCAAAGCTCATGAAGGGATAGATTAATGTGTGAAGGACCCCAAAGTTGAAGGAAAAGGTTGGAGAAGTTATTTTGTGTGTTGACAGAACACTCATTTGTTTATACTGTTAGTAAGCCCTAAAACCCTAATTTTTAGGCATGATTGTAGGAAGGGTTGTGTGTTGACAGAACAATCATTTGTTCAGACTATCAATAAGCCCTAAAACACTAATTTTTAGGCATGATTGTAGGAAGGGTTGTACAGAAAACTTGAGGATTGGGGATCTTGGAAATATCAAGGTACTCAATAAAGGGTGTTTGAATCATAAACCCTTTTAGAGGCTTGTGTGGGAAAATTTCAAGATATACTCAAAAAGGCTAGAAAAAGGCCTAATTGGCTTGTAGCCCTATTTGGGGTGAGAAAGGTGCATTTTGAAGCACTCGATTTCAGTGTGTTTTTGAATGGTGTATGCAGGGGTTCAAAGGGAACTAGTGGAGGTATTTTTGACCTATCCTTCCATGGAGCTTCATCCTTAGATAAATTGATGCAATTGTTGAAGATTGAGACTAGGAAAGACCTAGTTAGTTTGTGTTGCAGAGTGGAGCATTCTTGATTAGTTCATTGGTGTACACTAGGTGAAAGGTTAGGATCTTGTGTGAATATACCTAAGGAGTGTAGGTTTGGTTATAGAACCCTACTAGGTTAGAGAGTTGGCCTAAGGAGACCCTACAGAAGAATAGGGTAGAGAGAAAGCCTAGGTGTGTCACATCAGAGTGGTATCATAGCCCCAAAAGATTTGGGATTGTATATGTCACAGGTGGAATCTTGTGGTTCCATAGACATGGTAACAAATGCAAATTTATCTAGGGACATGGATGAGAAAAAGGAAAGGAATAGACTCCTTGAAGAGGCCTAGCAGAGATGAAGATAAAACTACAAGAAGTAGTGGATCCAAGAGACCAAGGTAGAGAAGGTGAAATGAGTGATAGAGGGAAGTAGAAGGTTGAAGAGAATGATATTATCCCTAAACCAGACCCTGTGATAGAACAAGAACCATTCTTGAAAGTCATCAAGGCATTGGGTGGTAAATTCTTAGAAGGTATTTCATTGTTTAGTGGAAAATGGACATTGAAACAGTGTTGGATTGGATTGAAGGGATGGAGAATCACTTCGAGTGTGAAGGCATAATAGATGCACAAAAGGTTAAGGTGGCTAAGTCAAGGCTTAGGGAATCATACCTAACATGGTGGAAGTACCTACAAGATGAGAGAGTCAGACTTGGGAAGCAACCTATAGCAAACTGGCAAGCAATTGTAACTAAGATGAAAGAGAAATTTTTACCAGAAGATTATGAGATCCAACTCCATAGAAGGAGACAATGATTGAAGTAGAAAGATATGTATGTAGCTTCCTATACAGAGGAATTTCAAAGACTCTATCTTAGGTCAAAGAAACAAGAAGAAGAGCCAATCAGAGTGGCTAGGTATCTAGGTGGTTTGAAGTGGAACATCCAAGAAGAGATTAGCTTGTGGACTCCCACGACTGTTCAGAGATGTCAACAGCTAGCTCTCAAGGTTGAAGAGAAGAATAGAAAGAAGGGTGACTCCAATATGAATGGTAGAGGTAGAGGAATAGACCAAAGAGGACTGAGAGGAGGCTACTAAGGCTGAGATAGTGAACAAAGAAGCCAAGGTGAAAATAGATTGATGGAGGACACCAATGAATCCACACCAAGAGGATGGTTATGGCAGAGGCAGAGGTAATCAAAGTGGATCCAATAGAGGAAGAGGAGGTAGAAGAAACTCCTATTTTGCAAATATGAAATGCTATAATTGTGGACGGATTGGTCATCCAGTGTATAGGTGTCCTAATAAGCCTACTGTATCCAATAGTGACAAGAGGGTAGCTTATGTTCAAGAAGACACTTCTAGTGTTAAGGCACCTGATGTTGCTCATATAGAATCTAAGATGGGTGAGAACCTGATGTTTAGAAGGGTATTAATTAGGCAGCCAGTGAAGGATGAGTCTAAGCAAAGGAGAGCATTGTTTAGGATCAAATGTAAGATCCTTGGAAAATTCTGCAAGGTGATAGTAAACTCTGGATCTATTGATAATATAATATCAGAGGGGGAAGTTACTAAGCTAAAATTAGCCAAGATACCCCATGTGAACCCTTACAAGGTGACTTGGATTAATAAGGGATAGAGTGTGTTAGTAAATGAGAAAACATGGGTAGAGTTATCTATAGCAGGCTACAAGGATAAACTACTTTATGACATCCTACCAATGGATTCTTGCCACTTATTATTAGGAAGACCCTAGAAATATGATAGAGAGGTAGTGTATCATGGAAAGGAGAATTCCATATCCTTTAAGAAGAATGGAAAGACATTTAAAATACAGTCTTTATTGGAGGATGAAGAGCCACAGTCTAAGACTCCTACTGTGTTATTCTGTAGTAGGAAGGAGTTTGTAAAAGACATCAAGGAAGAAGAAAGTGCAGGGTATGCCATTTTGTTAAAGCCCAAGGAGGAAGAGAAGATAGTTAAGGAGATAGTACCCAAGGATATTCAGACTCTACTTGAAAAATACAGTGATATAGTCAGTGATGGGACTCCTACAAATTTTCCTCCTAAGAGAGTGATTAGTCATCAAATTGACTTCATACCTAGTGCCTCACTACCTAATAAAGCAGCTTATAAGCTAACACCTGACCATAATTTAGAGGTAGCTAGACAAGTCCAAGAATTATTTGATCAAGGCTTGATTAAAAAGAGTATCATCCCATGTGTAGTCCCTGTGGTGTTAGCATCAAAGAAAGGTGGAAAATGGAGGCTATGTACTGATTTAAGGGCAATTAACAAGATCACCATAAGATACAGGTTTCCAATACCCAGGATAGAAGATCTTATGGATTTTCTTGGAGGGTCAATGTACTTTACCGAGTTGGATTTGAAAAGTGGTTACCATCAGATAAGGGTCAAGGAGGGAGATGAGTGGAAGACAACATTCAAAAGAACTGATGGGTTGTATGAATGGCTTGTGATGCCATTTGGCCTCACAAATGCTCCCAGCACATTCATGAGGCTCATGAATGAAGTGCTTAAGGACTTCACAAGTAAGTTTGTGGTGGTATATCTTGATGATATATTGATCTATAGAATTAGAACAAAGGAAGACCACATCAAGCATGCTGAATTAGTGTTGAAGAAGTTGCATAAAGAGGAACTAGCCATTAATTTGGAGAAGTGTGAGTTTCTCAAACAAGAGCTTGTCTACTTGGGATTTTTGGTATCCAAGGGATCCTTGAAGATGGACCAAGACAAGGTGTCAGCTATACTAAATTGGCCACCACCTACAACTGCAACTGAGGTAAGGAGTTTCCATGGCCTAGCTCAATTTTATAGGAAATTCATTATAAATTTTAGTGGTATATGTTCACCATTGTTGGAGACTATTAAGGGTGGAGGTAAGGCTAAGTTTAGATGGAACTTAGAAGCTGGGAAGTCATTTGAAATGTTGAAAAGGCAAGTAGATACACCTGTCCTAACATTGCCTAGTTTTCATAAGTTATTCACTATTGAATGTGATGCAAGTGGCATAGTAGTAGGAGGTGTGTGAAGTCAAGAGGGTAGACCAGTGGCCTTCTTTAGTGAGAAGCTGAATGAAGCTAAGAAGAAATACTCTTCTTATGACCTAGAATTGTATGCTCTAGTGTAGTCATTAAGAAAGTGGAGACACTATCTTTTACCTAAGGAATTTGTGGTGTTTACTGACAACCAGGCCCTTAGCTACATTAATACACAAGAGAAGTTGAGTAATAGGCATCTAAAATGGATGGAATATCTCCAAGCCTTTACATTTACCATCAAACATAAGAAGGGTCAGTTGAATAAGGTTGTTGATGCACTGAGTAGGAGACTCTTGATGGTCCAAGAAGTTTAGTTGAATAGTATAGGCATAGAGAGCTATAAGGACCTCTATCAAGCGGATGAAGATTTTGGTGAGGCATATCAAGTGTGCCATGATTTTCAGAACCACTTCCATAGAAAATTCTCTGATTTCACATTGTAGAATGGACTGTTATTTAGAGGAAACCAGTTATGTGTGCCAAGGGGTTCTATGAGAATGAATCTCATACAAGAGAAGCATAATGGAAATTAGAGTTAGTACAAAGGTTTTATCATTGGCCTAAGTTGACAAAGGATGTCACTAAATATGTGGAACAGTGTGTAGTATGCATGAAGGAAAAAGGGGGTAGTAGCAATCTAGGCTTGTATCAACCCCTACCTATCCTGAACAGACCATGGGAGTGTGTGATCATGCACTTCATAGTGGGTCTACCAAAGACTAAGCAAGGCTATGATAGTATATATGTAGTAGTTGACAGATTTACCAAGATGGGGCATTTCATTCCATGCAAGACTACTAGTGATGCTAGTCACATAGCTTATTTTCTCTTCAAAGAAGTTGTAAGGATTCATGGACTACCCTTAAGCATTGTATCTGATAGGGATGTTAATTTCATGAGCCATTTTTGGAAAACATTATGGAACATATTGGGTACAAACTTATCTTTTGGATCAACATACCATCCATAGACTGAAAGTCAAATTGAAGTGGTCAACAGGGTGTTGGGTAACCTATTGAGGTGCCTAACGAAGGAATATGATCAGACATGGGATGTAGTCATACCTCAGGTAGAGTATGCCTATAATGACAGTAGGAATAGGATGACAAGGAGAAGCCCATTTGAAATAGTTTATGGGATGCATCATAGGGGATTTTTTGATCTTAGGGATATTGGATGAATGGAGTACAAGAGTGGGCATTCTGAGGACTTCACCCACACTATGAAGGAGATCCAAGAGCAGGTCAAGAAAACTATACATGACAGTCAACAAAAGTTGAAGGGCAAAGTGGATGAGAAGAGGAAAGATATCCAATTTCAAGTAGGATACTATGTCATGGTTCATTTGAAAAAGTCAAGAATTTAGAAGGGAGTCCCTACTAAGTTGTAGATAAAGAGAGTAGGACCATGCAAATTCCTAGCTAAATATGGGGATAATGCCTACAAGATAGACTTACCTTCTGATTTGAATATCTCTTCTACTTTCAATGTACAGGACCTAGTTCATTTTAAAGGTCCATTGACTAAGATCAATCAACATAATAAAGGAGTTAAGAGTGATATAGACCCTGATGTGGTGTCTACCAAACAACAATTGACAGTTGCGGAAGTTTTGGATTCAAGCGTGCAAAAGACAACTAGACACAAGGTGTATATGGAACACCTTATCAAGTAGAAATATAGACCTGAATCAGAGGCTTCATGGATTGTATAATCTGAATTCAAGAATCTGGGCATTCCTAACTCTTTATTGTCTATAGGAGTGACTTTACTTTCCCTTTTGTGGGGGGGTATGGTGCAGGAGCACCTAGGTAAGGCTCTTTGGTGACCTAGGGTTTTTAGAGTTCTTTTGGCTTGTAGTGGTTCTAGCCAAACCACTAGGTGAATAATAGGACTAGAGGTGTCCTAAGGTGTGTGTTAGGTCTTTAGGGAAGGTCTTTACAAGTTTTTTTGGTCTTTTAGGAGACAAGTGTCAAGGTGGACCCAAATTGCCAATGTTGTGGCAATGGTGTGAATCAAGGACATAGGGGTCAAATTTAGAAAGAAAGTTTTTTAGGACCTAAGGGAGGTAGGAATGGTCTACCTAAGTCTATTATGATATGTTCATGGTATTATAACAATGTTTAGAGTGGATTTCCAAATATTGTGGAAAGTTGTCAACAATTGTCAATGTTGTCATTGACAACATTAACAACAAATTATGGAAGAAGAGCATTTTCACTCAAATGGTTATTGTAACAATCTGAAACCATTAGATTAGGGATGGAAACAAGTATAAGAGGCCTTCATTGACCTATAAGCAAGGTTGGTGAACAATTTGAATATACAATATTTTTTGTGTGTGCAATTTTCACAGCAATTTAGTGAATTTTCTTGATTTCAATAATTAGATGGATTAGATTTCATTTTGTAGTTGTTGATTAATGTAGCATAGGCTATCCTAAGATTCAATTTGGGTTTCTTTTGTTAATTTTAAGCTTTTGCATTGGTTTAGTAAAATTCTTTGTGTTTTGCCCTGTCGCTGGTCTGAACCAGGCAGGTTGGACAAATGGAGTCTTAACTCAACTTGCCACTGTAGGTTCTATATAGGTTCTTGGAATGGGTGAGGAGACTCCATGTAAATTAATTTTACATAAGGAGGGGCCCAAGAAAGTGGTTTTACTATTTTTGCAATGATGCCCTAGGCGAGCCTGTTGTGCATGGCTAGGGACTGAGATGCATTGCAAATGTTGTAAGGAGGGTTGAATGCATTGATGGATTCAACCAAAGCTCATGGATGGATAGAGTAATGTGTGAAGGACCCCCAAGTCAAAGGAAAAGGTTTGAGGAGTTATTTTATGTGTTGAAAGAACACTCATTTGTTCAGACTGTCAATAAACCCTAAAACCCTAATTTTTAGGCATGATTATAGGAAGGGTTGTACAGACAGCTTGAGGATTTGGGATCTTGGAAATATAAAGGTAATCAATAAAGGGTGTTTTAATCATAAACCATTTTGGAGGCTTGTGTGGGAAAATTTCAAGATATACTCAAAAAGGCTAGAAAAAGGCCTAATTGGCTTGTAGCCCTATTTGGGGTGAGAAAGGTGCATTTTGAAGCACTCAATTTTAGTGTGTTCGTGAATGGTGTATGTAGGGGTCCAAATGGAACCAGTGGAGGTATTTTTAACCTATCCTTCCATGTAGCTAATTCCTAAGATAAATTGATGCAATTGTTGAAGATTGAGACTAGGAAAGACCTAGTTAGTTTGTGTTGCAGAGTGAAGCATTCTTGATTAGTTCATTGGTGTACACTAGGTGAAAGGTTAGGATCTTGTTTGAAGATACCTAAGGAGTGTAGGGTTGGTTATAGAACCCTAATAGGCTAGAGAGTTGGCCTAAGGAGACCCTAGAGAAGAATAGGGTAGAGAGCAAGCCTAGGTGTGTTACATCAATCTTCCTTGCACTTGGATTATCCACTTTCAGATTTGAACCAGATGGTTTCTACTCTATGGATTTTAGTAAGGATCTTCCTTCATTTGTATAATTTACATGTGTACAAGTGTGATTCAAAAATATTGCTCCACAAAGCATCTTATCACAATAATTCATGTAAACATGATTGAGACTACGAGGCCCTACTTTTTCTTATACGTGAGCCAAGTATAAGGTCCAATGACATCTGAATCCCAAGGATTTGGCCCCAAAGAGTAAATTTTTTCAACTTGAGTTAGAGTGGTGTGTCTTACACCTCATTCTCACACGGGTCATTACCAGGATATTTTTTCCTCAATCAAAAGGCCCATCTAAAAGGTAGGCATTAAAAGTAAATGGATGACAAAGAGAGAGTATAGATTTCTGATTCTTCCTCAAAGAGGAGAAGAGAATAATCTCCTATTTCCCTTTGTGTCTCCCAAACACTCCAATTTTTCCCAAAATATTACCTAGATAAGACCAATTAAAATACTTCTAGGATTCTGATCTTCCCTAGAAGGAAAGGGAGCATAGTCCCCTAGTGTTTTAGCTTGACTCACCCAATTAATACCCTAATTAAACTAGGTGATTAAATAACCATTAAAGAAAACATGGTCATTTGGTTGATGAAGTCATTAAGAAACTTGCAAACACAAAGGTTTAGTAGTTTGAATCAAATGTTTTCTTCTTCCAACGTCCTACAAGCACAAAGTGTTAATAGTTTTCAACAATAGGTGTGCTAGTGTGACTTTGACAAGAGAATCCTTCGCTAAACATCCTACAAAAATGTGTCAGGTTGTCAAACTAGAGAAAAAAATACCAAGACAAGCATGTTAAGGGTTAGCAATCCAAAATTAGATAAAATAAACTGCTAAAAATGTTCTCTCTTTCTAAATTGACAAAGTACAGAGGACAAATCTGGCATCAAAGGTCGTACGATAATCTTAATATCCCCATATGACAAAACATGTTAAAATGACATCCTGTAAGACAATTCTAATAGAATAGTTTGACAATTCAGACCAAATCCAGACTCATACAACAATACAAATGTTATGAAACCACAAACTAGAGTCTAGTGATTTTTCGTATGAGTAGGCATGAAACATAATACTTCAATGAGAGCATTTTCCTCAAAATGTCAAAAATATTGAGAATTGGGACAAAAAAACTAGTTTCAAGTACCATGGTGGGCACCAAAAATGTGTATGGTAAATGTGGTCTTCAACCTGAAACACCAAACACTCAATAAACCATTAATTCAAGGGTTAGCATCATCAAATTAAATTCAAATCATTGTTCAAACTACCCTCATGAGTGGCTTATTTCTTCCTAGGTGAAGCAAGTTTGATTCTTGGAGGATGCTCATCAATTTGGCATTTAGAATTAGTGACTAGATGAATCCAAAATGGAAGAATCATATCATAGGAAAGATGCATGAACTTGCATACTTTTCCCTCAAAACCATGCAAATGAGATGTATGGAAACTAATAAGCTAAATGCACATTGAACATGAAGTAAACTAAGCATGAATGTAGCTAAAAAATAAGGTGAATGAAGCTAGAAATAACAATAGAACTAAGATGCATCAAACTAAACTACAATGAAAATGGAGGCTACAACATGATCAAAACCTAAAACCAAACTAGCATTATAACTTTGCTTCTTCAAATTTCCTCTTCTTTGAGCAAGGGGAGCTATCCCTTTTAGGAAATTCCTTGAAATGAATGACCAAGATTGAGCCACGAAGGGTGGTTGAGATTCATCCCACTTCAATCCATGTTAGCTTGATCCAAGTGAAAGGTCATTGATTGGTCAACCTTGTGCTTGTTTGGGGGAGAATGGGACAAATTTGGCAATTATCCCTTTTAATTGCTTTTTATTTGAATTTTAAGCGCTCACACATGTGTGAGGATGTGTAAATGGGTTTATTTAATTAAAAGTGTTTAGGAATTTCAATTAAACCCAATAGTTCAAGAAATTATGTGATTTCAGCTTTGATTGATAATTTGATTCAACAAGTTGTGTTTAATTATGTAAGAAATTTTGATTAAATGCTCCCATAATTAGGGTCTAACAAATGCCTTTGATTTAGGATTTCTTAAGGCCAATTAATCAAATTAGGGGATATAGGTTTACTAGACCAATTTTACGTTGTTACATACACCACTTATCAAGATGGAGGTTAGCATTGAGGATTCCATTCATATAGATTTTGAGTACAATAAAATCAAGTATCACCTGAAATATGATCACATCAACAAAATATTTTTTCTTCTTGTCAAAATCAAGATCAAGAATATAGGGGTTGAGATCATGATATTTCTATGAGGATTCAACTGTGTAGTTTTTGGGTCAAACTCATTAACCCATGTTTCATGAGTAGTGTTTCACAAGAAAAAAAACTCTCATGATAATGAATGGAACACTTAGCACTCATTGCATCTAGGTGATGCTCATAGATGTGAAGCATGAAGAATTCTTAAGAGGTTACCCATCTCAGTACTACTCCAGCTCAAACACGCTTAACTAATAACTTTTTTCCATGATTAAGGCCACTTTTCTTCCATCCCCATTTGAAAAACCTTAAAAAATTGTTGTGCCTTATGATCCATTCACTATAAATCCCATTAAGCTCAACAATTAATAAGTATGAGATATTTTCCATAGTAATTGAAATTGTAATATTGCTCTCAATATTCAACTATGTAGCTTTTGAGTCAAACACATTGACCCATGTTTCATGACTATTGGTTCAAAAGGACCCATCTCTCATGATAATGAAATGAACACTTAATTATCATTTCATCTAGATGATTCTAACATAGGTAAAGCATCAGGACTTCCCAAGAGGTCATCCATCACAGTACTACTCTAGCTCAAGCACACTTAACATCAAATTTTCCACCATGGTTAAGCCCATTTTATTGCAACTCCATTTGTAAAACCATGAGAATTTTTTTTCCATTATGAACTATTAATTAAAATTCCTCTTAAGATCATTAATTGATAAGTAGGAGATATTTTCCAGAGCAAGTCAAATTTTGATATTGCTATCAGGACTAAATTGTGTAGTTTGTGTCTAGTACTGAGATGGGTGACCTCCTAGGAATTAAAGGTGATTAACCTCTGTGAGAATCACCTAGATGAAAAATGAGTGCATATTATTCCATTGATTAACATAGGAGATGGGTTAGAATGTGAATCATTACTCATACAACATGGGTCGATGAGTTTGGCTCAAAAACTAAATAGTTAAATCCTAACAGAAACATCACAATTTAACTTTCTATGGAAAATATCTCCTACTTATCTATTGATGAGATTAAGGGGCTTTGTAATGAATGTTTCATAATTAAAAACACTTTCTAAAGGTTTTGCAAATGTCTTTGAGAGAAAAGTGGGAAATAACCATGGAGGTAACTTCATAGTTAGGCATGCTTGAGTAGGAGTAATATTGAGATGGGTGACCTCTTGGGAATTCTTGGTGCTTTACCTCTATGAGCATCACATAAATGCAATAAGTGATAATTGTTCCATTAATTCTCATGATATATGTGTTCTTGTGAACCAATACTCATTAAACATGGGTCAATAATTTATCAATCTAAACCATACAAGAATCTACTATGCTCAAGTAGTCCTAGTTAAAGCTCACAATGTTTGTTGTCTGATTCTGAAATTACAATGCATCTACATATATCACACACCTCTTCGCATCATAAAACAACTTTACTTATATACTTGATCTCAAGGATTCTTATAGTCAGCTCACAAGTATATCACAAAACATGTCCAACACTTAACCAAATATCAAATACATAGTCGGCGATCATACATATAAAAAAACATATGGATCCAAATCCAAAGTAGCACTTCTAGATTCTGCAAAATACTCCCTTAATCATCATGACCACTCATCTACCCTATAACACTGGTGTACTATCTTTACATAACTTCAACAAGCTATAACTCTTTCCAGTCAAATCCAAAATGAAAGCGACCTTAGCTAAAGGTCTATTACATCCCATAGTACACTCTGCTAATCTCGCATGACTTCATTTGATGCATACTATGCTCGCTAACCAAAACTATGTAATTGTACCCTATTAATTCTATCCTAGACTTAGTCATTTTTACAAAATTAAATATCCAAAGTTGCATTGTAGTTCAAGCAACCATGCCAATGAGTAGTGTTGACATAAATGACAACCTCTATGCTATGCTGATCGGGCCACTTGCTAATAATCTCACCCTTTGACATTGATGGAAATAATTCCTAAAAAATGACTAAGTGCTCAATACCAAACTTATGACTAAGTGCATTTTTCATACTTATTACCCTGCCTTTGATATCAATGGAAAAGGTATACTCAAAATTTTATCTATATATACATCAAAATTTCAAAACTGTACATCAAAAACTCATACCATGTGAAGTGTATCTTCGAAAGAGGTTTGTAAGATATTTTCCTATGTTGTCCATGTCTTCACCAAGATTTGACCAACATGAATCAAACCATTAAGAGAAAAAGATGAAATCTCAATGGCTTTTTAGGCATCTCTTCAATGAGTGTCTTCTTTGTTGTCTCCATATCTACAAGGTGTTTCTCTAGAATTTATAGTTTAAGAGTGATTAGACTCCTCAACACACCAAATCTTCCCAACACTCTCCCTTTCTGTCTCAAGCACACTGACTTTGTCCAATATCTTGGACACTTCCTTATCCAACTCAGTGATAGTTTGTGACGAGGTCTCACAACTCTTTACCATTTCATCTAGTGTCCTTTTGTCATTCTCAATTATGTAATCTATACTCTTCAAGTGCACAACAGGATTTATATAGTAGCTATATAACTTGATTCCATGAATTATGCAAGACTTTGCTTCAGCAATAAATTTATCTAGTAAAGTAAATTCCTAGTTGATTAACTTGCATACCTCTTCTAGCTTCTTCACCATGTAATGTTTTCCAGCTCTAACTGCTATGACTTTCTCTCAAGAGTCAAAGTGAACATCAAAGTCATCAAGGAATTTCTTCAAGTTATTCACTATGTCATTTCC
Source organism: Thuja plicata (assembly GCA_018584345.1). Classification (NCBI taxonomy): domain Eukaryota; kingdom Viridiplantae; phylum Streptophyta; class Pinopsida; order Cupressales; family Cupressaceae; genus Thuja; species Thuja plicata. Next base: position 111,816 of record MU223041.1, on the reverse strand, counting down.
CAAGAAAGTGATAGGTAAGTGTAGAAGTTTGTTCATACTATCAAATTCTCTTTCCAAAACCTTTGACTTCTTCCATGTTCTTTGTTTTGATCTCTCCTTAGCCTTAGCAAAGGCTATGTATGATAACTTCATCATTTGATCCTTATCCATACCATCAACAACAGTATTCATTGGTTTATCACTACTTGCCAACAATAAAGCTAAAGAAATAGGAATAGATACCTTTGTTTCTTGTTTTTCTTAAACCTTATCTTTAGATTCCTTCTTATCCACAACTAAAATTTCTTTCAGGTCTTCCTTAGAAGCTTCTTCCCTCTCTGTCTCACTCTGATTGACTACACTTTATTCACCACTTCCATCCACATCAGTAACATTATCTACATTCCCTTGAAAAGGGTCACTTATATCCTGTAAAGTGTACAAAGACACAAGAACACTAGCAAAAAGGAAGTCTAGCTGCTTAACAATGCAGAAAAACTAACTACTATCATCTCCATCCTTAGATGAGTCAATTTTTATTTCTATGGTTTTAGAGGACTCTCCTCTCAGAATTTTTTTGGTCTTAGTAGCCTTGGGCTTAAGAGGTGAAGGATTTTCAGGTTCTATTTGCATTAGTACCCTATCAATAGATTTTTGTGTATCTTCTATGACGTCATTATACTTTCTTCAAATAATTTTTATTAATCTTTCTTTTATTCTCAGAAGGGGTTTTATGGCTTTTAATATTCTCTCACGTTAACCATATGAAAGAATTGGTATCATATTATCTATGGCCTTCCTTCTTATCTTTTCATCTTCTATGAGTGCTAATTGCTTCCTTACTCCCAATATTTCATACAAATCCTTAGGAATACTACCTTCAATTTCAATTAGATTATTTTTGAACACTAGTATATGGTCAGTGACAAAGTCTTCAATCAAAATTTTATCATTCTCATCACACCTCTCATAGTATCTAGGTAATTTATTTATCTTTCCTTGATCAATAATTCTCTTTTCCAACATCTTTAGATCTGGTTTCCAAAGTTGTCTTTCAGTAGTTTTCTCTTGTATTTTCTTTTCTTCTTTCTTCTCTTCTTCTTTCTTCTCTTTTACTTTCATCTTCTCTACACTAGTCCTCTATCTTTTAGGTGGTGAAATTTGTTTGGAGTACCTTGTGCTTCTCATAGGAATCTTTTTTGCTTTCTCTATTTGTGATTTTATCTTGGGTGGTGTAGGGGTGGTATTAGGTACATTATCCATAGTAGGAGGTGGAATAGTAACCTCTATAGCTTCTAGAGGAGGAAGGGTTATAGGAGCAATGATTGCCAATTAAGAAACTTCTTCTGTCATCTTTTTCCTGACTTATTTCATCTCATCTTTTCTAATACCTTCCTTTGCTACAAGATTATCAACTACATTGTCAAGTTTCCTTTTCCTTTCTTCTCTAGTATGTTCCTCTCTGATCTTGGCTAATTTTTCTTCATATGTTCCCCATATTTCTGTAGAAGGATCAATATCAAAAGATAACACTTGTTCTACTTTCATTGTAAGAACTTCAGCACTAACCTCATAGCCCATAGGGTAACTCCACTTCTTCCTAGTTTCAACTACCTCAAAGCATACACAATTAGTTTCAACCATGAAATAGATTGTATCCTTGTATTTATCAACAATTTCCTTAGGAATTATTACTCTTTCCTTAATTTTCCTTTGAATAATCTTGAACATGGAAAACAATTCTCCATCTACCCAAGTGCTATTCTATCTCCAATTACTATTTGTAACTTTAATTTCAGTAGGTTCATTATCATTCCATGCCCTAGGGTGCATTCCAGGAATTTTATGAGCTATATGAATATAGATATGTATTAGTAATGATCCAAACCTGAGATTTGTCTCATTTGATTTTCTTGACAGTCTTTAGAAATTGTTGTCTGAGAACCTCACACATATTATATTTCACATTCTCCTTCACCATCTTATAGGCCATTAAATGACTCCTATAGAAACTGAATTAGGTTGGCTTCTATAATGAATGTTATATCCAAAAATTATAGAAATCAACCTTACATTTTTTGAAAGATGTCGGCAATGTTCATTGCCCTCATTTGGAGTGTGTTAGGGTTTCTACCTTGTTAGCAAACAAATTTGTCTCTTAGTAAATCATTTTTAGGAAAATTCTATGACCCTTTTGAAAGACAAAAGACACTAATAGTTGGGTAAATTTTTTGAATTCACTTCCCTCCGAATTGAACCTAGGTATAGCTCCCTAGAGATGTTTTGTGAATAACATCTAATTCTAAAATTCATCTTTTAACCTGAAAGTTTAGAAAGGTTACTTCAACATTCATAGATGAGAAGTATTGCAGAAAATACCTTAATAAAGATAGAAAAATGATAAGGAAAGAAAAAGCATAGTTTCTCTTTTAACAGATTCCATGAAAATAGACAACTACTCAGCAAAAAGGCAACATCATATAGATAAAGTCTAAGAATTATGAATCAACAGACACATACATTGTAGAGTAAACAAAATGCCAACACAGGACACTTTCTCTTTATTTTCAAACAACACAGATTTGATAAACTTAACTGTAATGTATTTCTAAAAATCACTACACAGGTGATCACCTGAAGTCTGTTCTTTCAAAAAATATCACATTTTTCTAGATCTGTTCCTCTAACCTTTTCAAATTCAAACTATCATAACCAAAAAATAAACTATCTAGTTATGATTAGTCTCTTTTTTTTCCAACCCTCTAAAGTTTTTAGCAGAAATACTTATAGTATCAAAGCATTGAGAGGTCTCCCTAAAAACTCAACCTCTCGAGAAATTATTTATAAACTGAAACTAGTAGAAAAAGGACACATGTCCTTAAGAGGTTGCATGCCAATTCAAATAAAAACTAACTATCTAAATCTAGTTCTTTGTCCACTGCACGATCATTGCTTCCTGCTGGGCTCCCTTCTTTGTCGGCAACTGACTGGGTGGGTTTCCATTCTTTATACGCCTGGACTAGCTCCTTTGCAAATGGCAAATGCAAGATCTTTAAATTTACTATCCTGGCCATTGAGGCTTCCTTACTCCACTTCAAATTTTTCACCTTTTCCACCATGCCTAGCAATTGATCCACACACAAATATAACATTGATTCAATTCTTTCCATCTGAGTTTTAAGTTTTTGGCTTTAGGATTAGCCTTTTCACTAATTACCTTTATCACTGAGTCGAAGGCGTCCAAAATAAAGCTCCTTTCAATTTCTTTTCACCGTAAACTAATAGATAAGTATAGGTGAAATTGATGACCTTCAACTTGTTCAGAGCAGCTTTTTGAATTTGCTTGGACTCGGTCTCATCTTCCTTGGTTTCTGTAATAGTGCTCCTTATGAGAGAGATATGCCAACTATTTTTCATTCTCAGTATAAATAAAATTGATTCCTCAGTGCATTTCAGAGATTTTTCTATGTAGAATTTACTGAAGCCATATCTCTCTATTTCCAAGAACTTCCTCATTGTCGATACCCATTTTTCCTCCTCTCCATCCTAGACTTGTCATTGGGTCTACAACTCTCCCATTATGGCTTTTGTATCATGGATGACTAAATGTGAGTCTTTGATATATTATTCACCACTGCTAAGTACTTGGGACATCCACTCATCAACTAAAGAGACTAGTGTTCAACCCCTCTGAACTTGATTTAGAAATTTTTTACTTTCTGCAGAGTTTGGATTGAATACCTGTGGGGATTGGATCAGTGGCATGGTGTTGAATTTTCAAAAAGTGTTTATGGACTAGGAAAGTGACACTATTGTCTATTTCATTTCTTTCCTTTCCTTGTTGTCTTGCCAAGATGTCATTAACATCTGCTGAGTTGTCTCTTTGAATAGGTGGTTCTTTCCCACCCTATCCATGGTTCCTAGTTCAATTTTAGTGACTTCAAAGTCTTCAACCTTAACATCCTGCTTCTCCTCCTTTTGTCTATAGGTGGCTACTTCAGCAGTGCGCTTCCTAGTTTTAGCATCAGCAAACATCTGTGCTATGCTCTTAACTTTCTTGGCCTTGGGAGTCTTTTGAACATATTTGCTGACTATATCCTGCACTGGGATAGATACTAGAACTAGGCTCCATTTCTTATTCACTGAATCCGTGAGCCATCTAGGTGTGACACTTGTTATTGGTTGTTTGCTTGTCTTTGTAGGAGTATCCATCATATCTAGAGTCACATCATCTAGATCAAAGAGGTCCTTTGATATTTTCTCATCTTCACCAATTTGATAGTTTAAATCCCCAAATTTATCATCCTCCAAGTTAATCATTTTTGCATTCTCCTAAGTCATCTTCTCTTTCTTTTGTGACTGAAACTTTGATCTGGTAATTCACTGAGGTGAGACCAGAGGAGAAGATTCTACAACAGATTTCTTCCTAGAACCCTTAATCCATTGCTTACCCAATGCACCTACATTATCAATTGGTTTATGAAGATTAGAAAAATGGGTAGAGAAATATAAAGGTGAAGATTTAACTTCAATTGACTTGGGACTAGATTGTTTTCTTCTTGCTTGTATCCATTCCTTAGTTAATTGAAGTACATGTTGTGTCCTGTGTTCAATATCATCTTCCTCTTCCACTGACCAGTCATTATCCTACTCCTCATTTCCCAGGGGTCTTTTGAAATTAGGTTCAACTAAGTTTGAACCATCATTTGTCACCCCTTCTACATTAAACTGCAACCTCATGGATAAAATCTAAGATATGAAAAGCCGACTATGATCTCTCTCCTTAAGTTGGGACTCATCAGGATAGTCCTCCTAGAAATCTTCTAGGTGAGGAACTGGGAACATATGAGACATAAGTCCTAAATTCCCACTAGAAAATTTCTTGTTATCAAAACCTATCCTCTCTGTATAATATTTGAAAGCAAAATGACTCAGGTCACTCCCTATGTTTATGGTGTCTTCAATAGAAAAACAAGAGAATTTACCTAGCTGTAATGGGAAAAATTTCTTCCATTCCTCATCAGGGAGGAAATGTCTAAGTACAGTGCCAAGCTATCTACAAACCTCTGCAAAAATCAAGCAGTCAAAAGCATACCTAGGCAATTTAGTATGAGGATCTTTGAAACCACAAACCCTAACATAAGTGAATCTAGGGAAATGATTATAAAAAATCCCAAATTTGGTGACAAACTCCTGTACTTGAGCACTCACTCTTTGTAGAATCCCCATTCAAATGAAAATAGAGTTTACCCATGAAAGTATCATGTAATCTCCTATAGTTCTAAATTACATTGTCTTTGTGAAGAATAGGGAAATACTCATAAACACACATGCCATCAGACCAAGGTTCATGAAGCATCCCATCCCATTTTAGATACTACAAGACAAACAGTACATCAGATAAGAAGACATGAAGAAGCTACATCCTATAAGTTTTGAAATATTAAGTTGTTCCCTCATTGAACTAGCAATCAATTCCGCCCAATCCAATATTTGTTTCCCTTATAAAATAATTTGAATGTAACAAAACAACCAATCTGAGAAGAAAAAGGACTTTGGAGACCCTCTAGCTCTCTGCAACATCACCATAACATCACTAATATACGGGTGCACATGACCTCTATTAAAATTTTTGGGTAACCGGGAACCTCCCCTCTATGGGTTGAGTAACCAATGCTTGGCCATAGAAGTGCAATTTGCATCTGTGTTTTATTTGAATTTAACAAGGAAATGTGGAGGAGAAAAAGAGGAAAAGGTTTTCTCTAGAATTTGGAAAGCTCGAGAGACAATTTCTCTTTTTACAGCCAGAAAAACACTACCATCTTTCTTAAGAATTGATTCAGTCCTTTTATCATAGTTACGGACACACTCATGAACTAGCTCAAGGAAAATTACTGCAGGAGGGAAACAAGCAGCTACGTACAATCCACTATGCAGGATTTCCAAAGCACAGACATTCTTTTCTAAGCATCTAGAAAGTCTATCAGGGATTCCTTCAACATCATATCCTCCTAAATCCATGTCTTCTATAATAGGGATTTCACACACCAAGCTAGAAATGCTTCCAAATATGTTAAAAGCAGCCTTCATACTTGTGAAAACAAACTGATACCACAGAATCTTCTGTATACTTCACAAGCTTAAATTAAAACACTATAGAGAGTGCAACCTGACTCACCTTGTTCCTATAGATAATTCTGCACACTGGAGCTTCTGAAAACCCTTACCTTTAGACTAGCCGTATACAGACAGTGACAACATTTCAAAAAGAATCAACACCAGGAAGGGTTTTAAATAGAAATTACTAGTGATTAGATCATTAATTACCCATTTAAGGCCATAAAGGCTAAGTGAATGAAATGTCAGTTTATGCATGCAATTAATTAATGCCACTCACACAAACTTCCATGTCATATGGATTTATAATGAATAAAATATCTTGGGCACACTTAACCGCCACCATTACTTTTCGGCATTAAATGCTCTCTTTTTCGTAGGTCCCACTACCGAGTGGTGATGAATTCTTCCTTTTCTGCCCCATGTCACTTTTTCAAAATCCTTGAACACTCTTGAATAGTGTTGAACTGAGTTCAAGGTTGTTCACATGTGTTTGATCCTGTTCAAACTTATTCTCATTTGTTCATCTGCCTTAGTCTTTAGACTGAATATTCTATGCTAACATCACTGATTTCCATCTTTGTAAAGTCAAATTTTCCGTACACCACAACCATGAGACTTTTCCTGCCAATTTTGTGTATTTTCCATTCCTTACAATAATATGAACTACTTTGAATACTCTTGAATAGTGTTGAACCAAGTTCAAGGTTATTCAAGGGTGTTCAAGGTTGTTCAAACCTGTTCAAAAAAATTATTAGCAAATAATCTTTTGTTTTTAAAAACATGATCAGACTACAAGGTTTACACGTTCATTGAGTAGTTGGACATGCAGATTAAAGCAACTTTGAGACTCTCAAAAATACCATGGAAAATCTAGAAATAACTTTATGAAAAGGACAAGTACTAGACTTAGACTAACATTAGCTCTGATTGGGGACTGACTTTTCTCAAAAGTCAGAGAACTCAAAAACTCTGGTTTTGCAAACTACTGCAAAGGGCTCAGAAAAAAACACAACATAGAAAGGGAAAGACACACGACCAGAAAGAAAACTAAGGTTTGAGAATAGACAGTAGAGTCTAAGAAACTTAAGGTCTTGTCCATTATAGGAAAATGGTAAGACCATTCCATCCAGGTAGGCTAGTTTAAAAGCATTGGACCCTATTTCTTCAGTAACAATGAAGGGCCCTTTTTGTAGTAATTCAAACTTGCCGTGAGCACCTTTCTGCGCCTTCCTTTTGTCCCAAAGAAACACTTCATCTCCTTTCATAAAATTTCTTGGCTTGGCCTTTCTGTCAAATATGTTTTTAATCTTGACTTGATTTTCTGTGATCCTATCAACTAATGCCTCCCTTTCTTCTTCCAACTTCTGCAAGTGTAGAATCCTTTTCTCCAAAGAGTTTGTAAACATTTGATATTCAATGAAAATATGTAACTTAGCTGGAGATAATTCCAAAGGAATTGACACTTGAGCTCCTACTCCATAGACCAAATCAAAAGGGGTCATTCCAATTGCTCTTTTTGGAGCAATCCTATTAGCCCAAAGGGCTTCATACAGCTTCTTGTGCCAGTTCTTACCACTTTCATCTACCAATTTCTTCATAATGGAAATAAAATTCTTATTACTTGACTCTGCTTGACCATTGCCTTGAGGAAAATAATTTGAAGAATGAGCTAGTGAAATACTCTGGTCATAACAGAAAAGAATCAATTCTTGAGATTAAAAATAAGTAGCATTATCAGCTACAATCTTTTGATGCACTCCAAAGCGCACCAAAATATTATCCTTTAGAAAATCATTGACCACCTGTGAATTTGCTTTCTTAGTGGGAACAACTTCAACCCACTTAGTAAAATAATCAGTCACTGTTAGGATATAAACATGACCAACACTCGACTGAGGATTAATCAAGCCAATAAAATATATCCCCCATTTCTTAAAAGGCTCATTCACTACCACAGGTTTCAATGGCAGGGCAGCTAATTAAGGCCTTCCAGAAAACAACTAACACTTTTGGTGATTTCTGACAAACGCATGCATCTTTGAACATTCCTAGCCAATAAAAGAAATACTGAAGGATTTTGAAAGCTATAACAGATGATGAAAAGTGTCCCCCGCAAGCCTCCTCATGAAAATTTTTCAATAGTTGTAACTGCTACTCTTTGTCCACACATCTAAGAAAAGTTCCATCTAGCCCCCTTTTATACAAGGTGCCTTGCCATATTACATACTTTTCACCTTGTAATCTTAGGTTACACCTCTCCTTGGGTGAAAATTGCATGGGGCATTCTCCATAAGTGAGGAAATATGCTATGTCAGAGAACCAGGAATCCGGCAGACTAACCAACAGCACTTGAGATGCTTCATCTTTAGATTCTTCTCATGGTTCTAAATTTTTGGCTATGAAATTACAAAGGCCTCTTCCCTAGACTAGTTTGGTAGGTTTAATTAACAAATCATACTCTTGTATCTTAGTCACCCATGCTACCCTCTTGTTCATTGCTATTTCTTGTTGAGTAAGCAAACTTTTCACTACTGAATCTGGCACATACACTATGGAGTGCGAGCGTAGAATGTAAAACCTAAATTTCTTAACCGACTTTACTATAGCAAAGGCATGTTTTTCAATGGAAGAGTATTTAAGTTCATGCTTATTTAGAGGAGTGCTCATGAACATAATTGGCGCTTCATTTCTAGAAGCATCTTTATGGGTGAGGATCCCTATCAGGGTGTGATCAGAAGCATAACAGTAAATAATGAAATCCTTTTTATAGTCAGGGTAGACCAAAGTGGGCGCCTCTACTACAGAATTCTTTATTACATTGAAATCCTTTCTACCATCTTCTATCCATTGAAATGGTTATTTTTCACTCATCATTCCTACAATATGCCTAGTTAGCTAAGAAAAATCTGGGACAAAGGCTGTTAAAAAGTTGATCTGAGTAAAGAAAGATTTAACTCCTCTTCTAGTCGATGGTAGAATAATTTTTTGAATTGCCTTTACCCTCTCCAAATCAATCCTTATCCCTTCTTTTGAAACAATATGGCCTAACATCTTTCCTTCTATTACACCAAAAATAGATTTTTTGGGATTAAATAATATGCCATGATCCCTGCATCTCTGTAGGACTGTTTTGAGGTCTCTGATGTGATATTTCCTTCTTCTAGATTAAAATGTCAAATCATTAAGATAAATCACTATAATTCTATTTTTCATATCAACAAAGGAAGAATCTATTTCTCTTTGAAAGGTCACTCTTGCATTGATCAACCCAAAAGGCATTCTGTTATAATAAAATGTCCCCCATGGTGTGGTGAAAGTGGTCTTGTGTTCATCTTCGTCTGACACGCTTACCTGATTATACCCTAAAAACCTATCAAGCGGAGACAACATCTCTGATCCAACAACTGTTTGTAAAACATGTTCCATCTTGGGAAAGGCATAATTATCTTTTAGGCTAGGCTAGTTCAAATTGTGAAAAATCCACATAGACCCTTATTTCTCCATTTTTCTTCCTCACAGGAACTATGTTTGCTATCCAGGTTGAGTGTGTTGGTTGTATTCCCAGTTATGGTGTTTACCCTAAATTTTTTTTGATATCTTCATGATTGAGAAGTGCACAAATTTTGAAAATATGTCCAAAGCTACAATGTCCCTGAGAAAATTTGATGTTTTTAGGTCAAAATCTAGAGGAATGGTAAAAAGCCCTATCTTAGGTTCCATTATATGCAAGTGTCAAAAAACCCTAAATATGTTAATCAGGTTTATATTTTTGAGTTACTTTTTGAGAAGCTTGAGTTATAAAAGGGTCATGTGTCTTTTTAAGGTTATTCACCCAGTCTCCTAATGTTAAACGAATATTCCATTTCATAACCAGACTTACCAATTCACTTTAGTCAGGATATCTCTAAAAGGAAAAGAATATACCTTATAAGTCATGAGACTTAGCGATAAGCCTTTGTCGTGAAGTCTCCCAATGGAGAAAAGATGATCTGGCGACATGGAGACAAGAGGTTAAGTTGCGGTGTCACACAATATATCATGCAGTTAGTAGATTATCATGAGACTTAGAGATTCCTTCAGTCACAGAGTCTCTAGATCAGAACATAGTTAATGATGTGTTAAAAAAGCTTTAGTCACCATGTCTCCAGATAAAAGGTGAGTTAAATAAAAAGTTTAGAGACTTGGCGACAAACTACAGATTAAAATGAGATATATGGTGGTTGGGTAGTTGCTGTTCAAAATTGATAAGTCAGCATCCTTTCAGTGACTTGGAGACAAACAACTAAATATGAGACACGTGTCCAAAATGAATAAAGAAAAAGGCATCGGTCTGTAGTCTCCAAATGGAAAAGTATCATCTGGAAATTAAGAAACTAAAAGATGTAAAGGTATTTTTTTTACTATGGTCGTGTTGTCTCTAGATGATTTGGGGTTTCAAGAATAGATTCAGTGACTTAGCAGAGCTGTCGGATGCAGAATAAGATAAGATCAATGGTAGTCATTAAGTCTCTATAAAATTTGCAAAGAGTAAAAATGTTCTTGCAACAATGAGATTAAACTTTAGTCGCGTAGTCTCCAAATTAAATTTAAAATAAAATTTCATAGGCTTTGTCACTAAGTCTCCAAAGGAAATATTAAAGAGTAGTTTTATTCAGTGATTAAGCGACTAAGGGTTGTCGCGGGGTCTCATGAAAGAAAAGAAGCATTCAGAGACTTAGCGATCAGAATTTAATAATGAAAAAGTAACCATAGTCGCGGGGTTTCCAAATAAACTTAGAGTTAGGCCATTCTTCTAGTGACTTGTATTCATTTAGTCACGTTATCACCAAGAGTAAACCACAGTTAAGCTGAGGTGAAGAGAATCATGCAGTCACCAGATTTGTATAAGAAATTAGAGTTAAGAGATTTGATCAGTGACAAGGAGATTGTGTAATCGCTAGGTCGCCAGATATGAAAAGTGATAGTTATGACAAGAAAAACATGTATGGCAGTTGCTGACATGACAATATAGAGATTTATCATCCAATTGGAGTGAAGAGAATTAATGTATACATGAAAAGGTAGCTGAGATTTCTGATAAAGAGCCAATCATATCAAAATGTTATTTTGTTAGAATTTTATAAGGGTTTTTTTAGAAAATGTACTCATTTCAATTTGGTTTTTTGTCACTTTCATGAGCTATGGCTAGGATTTCAATAAATACTAGAGCATGTAAACTTGAAGGAAGAATTGATTGATTCCTCAATAATGACCTAAGTACTTTGTGAAATTACCATAAAGGGATGATCTTAGGTTTATTTTCATTCATCATGCATCAAGAATTTTAGAGCAGAAAATTTGGTAGGTTTTCTGTGTTTAAGAAGAAAGGATTGTTAATTCAGTAAAGCTTTTATCAAATTCAAGGTGGTTATTCAGTTTTCAGAGTTCTTGAATTATCTTCAGTGCACAAAGAAGAGTAAGGTGTCCTGGGAGAAGATTTGTTCCAATATCAGTAAAAAGGAAGTGGATAACAGAAAAAAATGAGTAAAGAATTTAGTGTGGCATCTACCAGTGGGAAGATGATGTGGATGAAGATTCTAAGGGAGAGAGGAACTTCTCTAATGAGTTCTTAAAGCTACTACCTAGATCGACACAAAAAAAGAGGGGAAATGCCAACATATTGGCAGATGAGTACTGCAATATCAGAGATGCCCAGACACCAGGCTCTACAGGTTTTTCTCTTTACAATTACTTTCATAAGAATGTTGATAAGGCCATACCAATATCAAACCCTTAGACTGGCGGTTTGGCTAGGTTAATTGTTCCTGATGTTTTAATAGATGTAGACTTGTTTCTAGGCCTAGAAAACCACTATGACCCCTTGTCAAAGACAATTAAAAAGAGTGATGGTACTGCATTGTTAATTCTGAATAGGAATTCTTTTATGCAAGCCTTTGGCTTGTATATTACTATTTCTACTAAAATTAACATCACAAAGATGGAGGAAAGATACAGGTTACAAACTGGAATTGCTAGAAATCAATTACAGAAACATATTCTTAAGGAAGTTAGAAACCATATTGTCCCTTTACCAGGAACTGCAGCTTATTGTTTCAAGGATTTACATTTTTATATCAAATACATTGCATATGCTTTGTGTAAGGTTTTGGGTAGGGATGGAGGAGTTGAGAAGATAAATGTTGGGATTTTGAAGATGGTTTTGGATTTACAAGATGTGCATTCCAGCACCAGCTATGACTACATCCAATATATCATTGATAGGATGCATGAAGGGTTTGTGGCCATACAAAAGAAGGATAAAGATCCTAAATTCTTACACTATTCTATTTTGATGCATCTTTTGTTGCATTTTAATTCTGGCATCATGGATGTAAAAAATTTAAACCCCCAAAGCATTTTTCATGACCGGCCTAATCCTATCCAATTTTGGATTAAGATATGGAATTTCACTTCCAAGGACTACGATTATTGTCGATTTGAAAATTGGATTGTTTACCCTTTGATGCAGAGATTGGGTGTCAACAAAACTAGACTTCTAGTGAAGGTGTTACAGCTGCTGAGACCATGTGAGTATTTTGATAAGTGGGAAGGTGACCAGAATTGGGGAGACTTATTTTCAGATGAGAATTTCACTATGATTAGAGTGTATGGATGCACACATCCTCCCCATTTCCTACCATATCATGTACCATCAAGAGTTACAGCAATGGAATTTATTTGGCAGCTTTGTTAACTGATAATGAACACTTTGCACCACATAGGAAGGGGATATTAACCCCTAGGAAGTTCAAGATCCTTCAATTTATAATTGGCAAAGGTGCTATTGATTTAGTAAGTAAGTGGTTGGAAAGTTGTAAGATGGGAGAAACACTATATAGATATATAGATGCAGAGGGATTCATCACAGGAGCTAAGAAATTCCTAACTCCTACCATACCAAATATATATGTGCATGGTGATTGTGTGGAGGAGGATGCAACTAGGAATATAATTGATGAAAGAGAAGTGAGGGATAGAAGAGAAAAAATCCAAGAGCTATTGAATTTAGAAAAATAGATAAAAATAAATGGACTAGCATTTGGAGGATTTTACCCTGATTTACCATATTTTGATAAAATCAAAGCTATGCTGGAAAAATTTTACACACTCTGTGAACAGTTGGATAGAGTCCTAGATGTAAAAAAGGGAGGAAAAGAACCTGAATATTCAGAGTTTGAATATGAAGATGAGAGTGAAGAATAATATGTTAGTCCACCTCATATGGATCAACCAAAACAAAATGTTGCAGAATTAGTTCAGGCTCAAGGAGAAGAGGAACATGTTATAGACTTGACTGAAGTTGCTCAGCCTGATGATATAGAAGAGCCTGCTTCTAAGAGGCAAAAGGTTGATCTGGTTTAGACATCTCATGGTAAGGCTTACATGAGAAAAGAGAGAAAAAAGGATAGAGTAAGTGCTCTTGTTCCTAGCAACATATTATATGATCATAATTTGAGAAAGGAAATTAGAAAAGGAAAGAAACTACAGCAAGAAGTAGAAGAAAACATAGAATTTCCTCTTAGAACATGTATAGATGAGAGATTGATCCATCGGCAATAGTTCTTGGAAGATGATGATTTCATTAAAATTGATGAATTCAAAGATTTCCTTAGGTGGCAAAAGAAGGAATAGATCAGAGAGCAATTGAAAATAGCTGGTGAAGAGACAGTGACAAATGAGGCTCTCTTAGCTCTAGAAACATATGATCCTAAAACTAAGAACATTACTCCTGAAGAAGCCAGAAAATTAGTGTTGGAAAGTGGCATGTTGCTTGCTGAAGGCTGGGATTTAGCCTCAGCATTTATAATAAATCTAATAAGAAAGAAACTAGATCTAAAAATGACCACTAAGATTCAAATGAGTGATATGATTAAGAGATTTTGATATAGTCCAAATTCTCAAGCTTTTTCCATGTGGAGTCTATGTCCTAAAGACCAGAAGCCTCAATTCTTGAACATTCAAGAGAGCATGGTGGGAAACCAAATGGTTTGGACAGTTAAAAATACAAGTGATCTGGAGATATCCCAAATAATGACACACTGGGCACATTTGAATGAGGATAAGACAAAGCAATTGTCTGAGAAATGTGGTATCTTGGTAGAGGAGGCTAGTGCCCTGGCTAAAGATAGAGAACTATGCCACATCAAGATACATCAGCAGGATAAGGTAATTGCTTAATTAACTAAACAATTATTGGAAAATCCAGAAGTGGTGTATGTCCCATCAGAGCAGCCTCCACAAATAGAAGAAAAAGTTGAAACAAAGGAAGAAGTAAAAATAGATGATATGGCTAAGAAAGATAATGAGGTTGCCATAAATGCATTATTGAATATACTTCAACATAGGATTGATATCTTAAAAGATAAAATTGATATAATCCTAAATGCATACAATAAATTACCTACTTTACATATTGAGGTGACAGTGTATATCTCTACTTTAAGCCCTTACTTTGTAACATGGTCTTCCAAGATACAGCTTTTTGAGAGATTGGCTTCTTTACAGCCACATAGGCCAGATTTGCCAGAGATTATGACAGATGTAGAAGATGAGATCAAGAAATTAAATGTGAATTTACCTTTCTTTAAAGGTAAACTAAATCAAATAAAGGCAAAGATGAGCCTGTTTGGGCCAAGTTTCAATAGATTTGTTCCTCCACTAAAGGGAGAAGATGATCAGATTAAGGCCTTGGAGGCCTGGAGAAATGAATTTGACAGTAGACTTCCTATTAAAGAGGCATTTATTACAGATTATGATCTTGATATGGAAGGTTTCAATAAGATTTTGGATGAGGCTTTTAAATTAGAGACTGACATTAATAAATTCTTAGTTGATATCAAAGGCATAACTGATGTTAGATGGGAAAGACAGAAAGCACAACTATAGAGTATCCAGAGATTCAATTGGCCTACAAAGGAGGATATGATAGCATGGGATTTAAAGACCAAACCAAACAAAAAGAAGCTTGTTTAAATAGAAGAAGAGGTCCTAGATGAAGAATATAAAGGAACACTTGGCACCTCTTCATTGAGCACAGGGAGGTTAGTAACCACAAAGGACAAGTGTAGGTTAGCCTAAATTGGTGGTCACTTGTTCTCAATACAAATATCAGATAATATCCTAAACACAATCAGACAAAGGCACAAAAATCCATGTGAATACAAAAGAAGATCAGATTTCATCCTTTATTCTTGTCTTCCCACTGCTTGGAAATTCTTTTTTTTATCTTTTATATGCTTTTTTAGGGTTAGGTTTCTTAAACCATCTGAATCTTGTTGCATCCTTTCCTTAAGGATTCCAAGATGGTTTAAGGCCTATATATAGATCAAATTATAATATTTTTGAGAGAGATGAAATATATAGGCAAGCCAGACTTCTAGATTTCAGTCTGTGTTTTTTGAGCTTTTAACCTTGGTATGTATTGAAGCAGGAATTTATGAATAGAATACAGTCCAGCTTTATTCCATATTGTTATTGTCTCTTTTCTTATTGAGTGTACTCTTTTATGTTTAATTTGTAAGTCATGTTAAGCATATTGGCTACAAGGTAGTTATCTAATTATTTTCAAGTTTATTCTAAGGGGAGAATTAAAATTTGTGAGTGATTTCAGAGGGTACAATAGTATTTGAGGATTTGACATAACATTGTGGGAGTGATAGGGTAATTTTTAAGGCACTTTACCTAAGTTGTATGTAGGTTTTAGGGCATCCCACAGTACTTTTATTTGTTTAGTTTCTATGGATTTATATCTTTTGAATATATAGTCCAAGGATAAGCACTGGTCTAGAACTTGTTTGGTGATCCATCATCATCCAAAACATTCAAAAATATTCAAAATCAATTACCTTTAGAGCATATATTTAAAATCAATTATATTCATAGAGTTTATAGTTGGAATTTATTGATTTATTAAAGAGAAAATCAAATAGGTTATTCCTCCTAAATTCATAAGAATTGTAAAAGGAAAGAAAGATGAAATTCCTTATTATGTTGTTGTCTGTCATCATCAAGATAATGATTTGGATTGTAAAGCTCTTCCTCAGAATAATCATAGTTATTTGGATTTTCATCTATGTATCCATATAGGAACAGAGCATTCAACACATAAGCAAAATCCACTCTAAAGATACTGTCAAGTCAGTAATCAATCATAGGTAAAACCCACCTGAGTCAGTGGATCTCAAAAAAGGAGGTGATAATAGGTATCCCCAGTGTTATCAAAAAATTACCTCATCAATTAGTTTTTTCTCTTTCTTGAGTAAGAGTATCAAAGGCATAGGGATTCATAGAGTTATTTAAGTATTCAAGCATTATAGAGGCCCTGCAAGAAAAAACCCTAACAAATTGGCAACTCTATTGGGGAAATATAGAGTTTGTAAGATCTTGTTGAAGTATTTAGGACTCTCTGGTATTCTAAACTTTCAATTATTTAATTTTTAGATAATAAGTATTCATTTATCCCAAATAAGTGTTGGTTGGTGACTCTAAAGTTAATCTCTTTGATTAGTGAGAAGTTAAGTAAAATCTTTCAAAATGAATACTAGGTCAAAGGATAGAAAAGATCCTGAAGCCCCACTAGATGGTGGATTTGCTTCAACTTCAAAAATGGAAATGTCTTGGAGAAGAAAGAGAAACCAAGTCAACATAGATGAAACTCCTCTAAGAAAAAGAAGATAATACTAGGAGAGAAGTAGGTAACAATTAGTCTATTCATGGAGGAAATACTTCAGAATATGAGGAAGCTACAGAGAAAGTATTAGAAACATCTATAGCTACTTCCACTTCTAGTGAGAAGGAAACAGATACAGTTAGTTCAAAATTTGACGAAAACCCCTCTGATGAGCTTGCTAAAGAAGAGGCACTCATCATGAAACATCTTTCCCTTATTCAACAAATGAAAAGGGAGAGAGAGATTAGAAAAGAGAAAAAACATAAAAAAAAAAAGATATTGACAAAAATAAAAGAAGATCTGTGAGATGTCAAACTACACGGAATGTAGAAGGGTCTCAAAAGGACCAAGAAATACCACTTACTCATAAAGCTTCTAGTTCACAGAAGGACAGAGGTAAGCAAAAGATGACTAAGAGCAAAGTTGAAGATCTAAGTTTTAGAAGCCTTTAATAGAGAAAATGTGCAAGTTAGATATTGATCTTGAAAAGTTGAGAATTGAAAATGAGACCATGGAAAAAATGTTAGAAAAGGAAAAAATAGAAGCTGCAACATTTGAAATGAAGAAGAAAATAAATTTCTTGCAGTCTTCCAAATATTCTCATATTGGAACAGAGAATGCAGCTTCAAAAAATAAAGCTCCCACTTTTAAAGAGAATGATAATTTTCAAAGAAAACCATTGCATACTGAAAGGTATAAATGGTTTAAATTCATTGGTATCCCTAGATATCCTAATGAATTCCCTAAGGATGTGGGTGATATAGGAGAAAATCTCCCAAAGTTTGCAGGTAACAATGTTATTTCTTGTGAAACCCATTTAAGAAAGTTAATTGATTTTGTTGATGATTTAAATATCACTCATGAGGATGCATTAATGAAGCTTTTTGTTCAGTCTCTAGTAGAGGATGCTAGAGAATGGTTTAGGATCCTTTCTAATGGTTATGTTGTTTCCATGGATGAGTTGATTGAATTGTTTAAAGATCAGTATGGTGATAAAAAAACAAGGGATTCTTGCTAAATGAATTCAATAACATCAAAAAGAATTACAATGAAGAGGTCACTGAGTTTAACAAAATATTTCAAAGGGAAATGCACAAATTGTTTCAAAAAGTAAGGCTAGATGAAGAGGTATGTCTAGCAACTTATTTAAATGCCTTTGATTCTAAGATGGGATATGCTCTTAGGGATAAAAACCCTAGAACTCTTAGTGATGCCTATAAGATAGCACTGAATATTGAAATGAATAGAAGAGTGTCTGGTAAATTAATTAGGAGATATGACTCAAGGTTTATTAGGAGCAACCTGAAAGAACTAGAATATAAGGAATATAGGGCTCCTCATAACAATAGGCCTTCTTACAACAATACATATAATCCTCAAAATAGAATGAAAAACCATCTATATGGAACTCAGTTTAAGGATGGGAAGCCTATTATTCCACCTAGAAAGGAGAAAATTGATAACAGAACTCCAGACCATCTACATAAGAATGTTGTTCATTTTTGTAATGATGATCCCTGGTGTGAAGTTTGTGAAGCCCCACATAACCCTGATTTTTGTATTGTTTCCTTAGGTTTAAGAGTAAATGAAGAACAAGGAAATGATGAGGGTGAACAATGTTATCATAGTATGACAAACACTTACTCATATCACGATATAGATTCAGATAGTGAAATTGAAAATCATGACGCTTGTAGTTCACAAAGAAGGGTAGAAAGTCATCATCAACAAATTTTGTCAGATAGTGAACCAAAGGAAACTGATGACCATATAAGATGTTATGCTCAAAACAATTAGGATCTTCCACTTATTAGAAAATATTCAGATGAAGAGAAAGCTAGGATTACTGCAGATTTAGTGAACAAGGTTAGAAGCAACTACCATTTAAGAAACAGAGTAGTGGGTGGTATTGGTAGCCAGCCATCAGGTGTCTTTATAAAATAAAATAGAGTAGACACCAAATATGTAGAAAAAAAGGAAGGACCTGGGGAAAATGTAAATAAGCATAAGGTCAAAATCATTACAAAATCCTTAGAACCAAATGTTGTACAAGAAGGAGAATTAAAAAAGAAAGAAATAGGTACTCCTGTTCTTAACATAGAAAGCAATAAGTTAAAACAACCAACTCAGAATGTACATATTGAGGAAAGTGACATTACTATTGAAAAATCAAAGTCCTCAAATGTGAAATATACTCCAGTAGACATGGGTCACTGTTTGTCCCAAATGATAGTAAAGGTGCCATTTCTAGAAATGATGAGAATTAAAGAACACAAGGAAAAGGTGATGTCATTATTAAATAGTGTGCCCATAATAAAAGTCCAAAGTCCAAAGAATGTTGGTAAGAAACCAATTAATAAAGGGAATGAAGTTAAGGTATTAACATCTAAGATTCCTAAAATTTTCTTGAATACAAATTCTTCCCCAAAAGTTGTTGACCCATTTTTTCTTTCACTAATAATTAATGGAAAGATGCTAAAAAATTGTATGATTGATTCAGGAGCATCTAATACTGTTATGCTAGTGGAAATTATGAGGTCAATGGGACTACAGGTTGATACTCCTCATGGGAGATGTCAAGCAATGGACTCCATAGAGGTCCCTGTGATTGGTACCATTGAGGCTATGCCTTATAAATTAGCCATATGTCCTGATGTGGTAATGACTATGAATGTTCTTGTTGCTGATATACCACCACATTATGGCATGCTACTGTCAAGAAAGTGGAGTGCTTCAATGGGAGGTAGTATACAAAGTGATTTATCATATGCTACTTTTAACATTGCTAGAGATAATGTTAAGGTGTCAAGGGAGGGTAGAACTCCATACATGATAGAAAGATTTGAAGACACTAACATAAATTCTTGCATTGATATGGATATGGAAAATTTCAGGATACAAAAGAGTGAGCTTTATTATCAGAATGAAGAGGTTGATCCTCTGAATAAAGAGTTGATTGTACAAGGTGATGGATTGTGGAAAATGTTATGGAGATTTCTCAAAAGAAGGATCAAGGGCAGGTGTATTACTGGTATCTCCATCAGGTACAACTTTTAACTATTCATTTCTATTAGCCTTCCAATGTACAAATAATACTGCAGAATATGAGGCTTTGTTTTTAGGGCTTGAAATTGCCATCAAACATGGGATTAAATGTTTAAAGGTTTATGGTGATTATGAATTGGTGGTAGCTCAATTTAGATCCAAATATGCAGTAAAAAATGATAGATTAAAAATGTATAAGTATGTATTTGGGATCAAATTGAAATGTTTGATGCCTTTGATATAAGCTGGATAGAAAGGTCAAAGAATATAATGGCTGATTTTTTAGCAAATGTTGCTCTAAAAACTGATGATTTGACCTTACATGGGGTGTCAATACTGGAAGTCAAGACAAGACCAGTTGTTCCAGATAACATTTACAACTGGCAGGTTTTTCTGGATGACCAAGATATTCTGAGATTTATTCAATGTCTAGACCATTATGAGAACCAGAGTATAGATTGTAATACTTTGCTAGAAAGAAATGATGGAAAAAACTATATTTTGAGAAATGAGGTTGTCTAGTTAAGTTCTAATCAGATTCCTAGGGGTCTGGTTGAGCTTGAAGCATTGTTTAGTAGTCAACATAATGATTCAACAAAATTAAGCAATGCCAAGGTTGAGCATTTGGAGGAAATAAATTTAGAATCTAAAAATAGTCCTCAAGTTGTTTATATAGGAAAAGGTTTAGAATCTCATATAAGGACAAATTTGATCAAACTATTGAGAAAATATAAACATGTCTTTTCTTGGTCATATGAGGATTTGAAAGCCTATAGAGAGGATCTTTTTCAACATGAAATCCCACTAAAGTCAGATGTGAAACCATTTAGGAAAAAATAGAGGTCTATTAACCCCTTGTTGGCTCATAAGATGCAACAAGAATTGATGAAGTTAAAAGATGCTAGGATAATCCAGCCAATCAGACACTCAACTTGGGTATCAAATCTGGTACCAGTCAGAAAGAAGAATGGTGATATCAAACTGTGTGTGGACTTCAAAAATTTAAATATTGCTTCATTAAAAGATAATTATTCTTTGCCTAATATGGAATCAATGTTACACAAGGTGACCGGTTGTGAGTTGCTATCTATGATGGATGGTTTCTCAGGATATAACCAGGTCTTAGTTAAAGAATCACAATAGTACAAAACTACATTTACCACTCCATGGGGAACCTATGTTTATATCAGAGTACCATTTGGACTGATAAATGCAGGAGGGACTTTTCAAAGGGCCATGGATGTTGTTTTTAAAGAATTTATTGATTTATTTATGGTCATTTATCAAGATGATTTAACTGCATATTCTAAGAGAGCTGAGGATCACTGTGAGCACCTAGGTAAAATTTTCAATAAAGCTTTAGAATATAGTGTTTCACTGAATCCCAAGAAATGTCATTTTGTAGTACAAGAGGGAAAGGTTCTTGGACATATAGTGTCTAAGGAGGGGGTAAGAATAGACCCTAAAAGAGTGGAAGCAATTTAGAAATTTATTGGTCCAAATAACCTAAAAGGAGTACAATCTTTCTTAGGAAAGATCAATTTTGTTAGAAGGTTTATAGTAAATTTTGCAGAGATTGTTAAACCTATTGTAAAGTTGCTAAAGAAAGATGCAAAAAAAATTTGGAATGAAGAAGCCCAACAGGCATTTGAGAAAATAAAGAAAGTAGTACAAGAGGCTCCAGTTCTAAAATCTCCAGATTATAGTAAGCCCTTTTCTCTATTTTCATTTGCATCTTATCATACAATTGTTGTTGTTTTACTACAAAAATATGAAGAAGGATTTGAACATCCAATAGCTTTTTATAGTAAATCTCTACAAGCTACAAAACTTAATTATGAGATGATGGAAAAGTAGGCTTATGCTTTGGTAAAATTTGTAAAGTCTTTTAGGCCATATTTGGTATGTGCTCAGATACAAGCATATGTTCCTCACTCAGTAGTGAAAGATATTCTTACACAGTCAGAGGTTACTGGTAAGAGATGTAATTGGATAACCAGAATTCAATAATTTAACCTTGAGATCCATATTACAAAGTTGATAAGAGGCCAAGGTTTGGAAAAACTCATGATAGAAGAAAACTTGGATTTAGTACAAATAAATCATATAGAGATACATGATCAAACTATTACAAGCATAGAAAGGCAACCATTCTATACTGATATTGTGTTTTTCTTGAAAAATGCCAAATGTCCTAATCATATGACAGAAAATTAGAAAAGAAGTCTGAAATTACAAACCCAAAGATACACTTTGATTCAGGGAGACTTATATTGAAAGGATAAGAATGGTGTATTGCTATTATGTCTAGATAAACACCAAGCTGAAAAGGTTTTAAGTGAAATAAATGCAGGAGAATGTGGAGGTCATTTTTCTGCCAAGACCACTACCCACAAGATTTTAAGGGCTGGGTACTATTGGCCCAATATATTCAAATATACCTATGAATATGTCAGAAAGTGTGAGCCTTGTCAAAGGTTCTCAAATAAGCTTAAATTTTTAGGAGCTTTGTTGTTAAACCTAGTAAGTACTGAAGCCCCTTTTACTACGTGAGGAATTGATTTCATTGGTGAATTTTAAGAGAATTCTAGTGGAGGACATAGTTGGATACTTGTAGCCATAGATTATTTTACCAAATGGATTGAGGCCATTCCTACAAAAAGGCAACAAGCAGGGTAGTCACTAAATTTTTAATGGAAAATATTATGACTAGATTTGGTGTACCTTCTAAATTAGTAATGGATAATGCCATGAGTTTTAGATCAGAAGAAATGATAGATTTCTGTGAGAAATATGGGATTAAAATATCATATTCATATCCATATCATCCACATGCAAATGGACAAGCTGATTCTAGTAATAAAAGTATATTGAAAATATTGAAAAGAACTGTTGAAAATAATAAGAAAGCATGGCATACTAAATTAAAGCTAGCACTTTGGGCTGGCATAATAACAGTTAAGAGAGCAACATGAAAGTCTCCATTTGAGATGGTATATGGATTACAGTCAAGAATGCCTATCAATAATTTGTTACCAGTATATTAGTTTATACAAGAAGAATAGTTAGATGTTTCTGACACTATGCAAAATAGAATGATCCAGTTGGTAGAGTTGGATGAGATAAGAAGAAATAGCCAGAAATAAAACATTACGTTACAACAGAAGATGAAATACCTATTTAACAAGAGGGATACTAAAATAAAATTCCAACAAGGTGACCTAGTTCTTCATTGGAATGCAAGAGCAGAAGATAAAGGAAAACACAAAAAATTTGATTCCTTATGGCTTGGACCATTTTTTGTCTCACAGAGCTTTGGAAAAGATTCCTACCTATTGAAAAATATGAATGGAGAAGATTTTGAGTTGCCTGTGCATGGGCAATTTCTCAAGTCCTTTTTCAACTAAGAGCCAAAGTTTATGCACAAGTAAGTATGTATCATACTGTAAATACTTTCCTTCAGTTGTGTAAATATTGTAAATAGTTTCCCTTCTGTAATAGGTTAGTTGGTGTCCCTCCTTTTTTTTTTTTATCTGGTCTGTAGCCAGAGATTCTGAGATCTTTTTCCATAAGTTGTGTTTAATCAATCCTCAGATAGAGCCACTATTGGTTGTATTCCCATTTCTGGAGTTTACCCTAAAAAAAATTTGATATCTTCATGATTGAGAAGTGCACAAATGTTTAAAATATCTCCAAAGCTACAAGGTCCCTGAGAAAATTCCATGTTTTTAGGTAAAAATCTAGAGGAATAGAAAAATGCCCTATCTAGGTTCCATTATATGCAAAAGTGTCAAAAAACCCCAAATATGTTAATCAGGTTTATATTTTTGAGTTACTTTTTGAGAAGCTTAAGTTATAAAAGGGTCATGTGCCTTTTTAAGGTTAGTCACCTAGTCTCCTAATGTTAAACAAATATTCCATTTCATAATGAGACTTAGCGATTCACTTTAGTTGGGATATCTCTAAAAGGAAAAGAATATACCTTATAAGTCAGGAGACTTAGCGATAAGCCTTTGTCGTGAAGTCTCCCAATGGAGAAAAGATGATCTGGTGACATGGAGACAAGAGGTTAAGTCACGGTGTCACACAGTATATCTTGTAGTTAGTAGATTATCATGAGAATTAGTGATTCCTTCAGACACAAAGTCTCCAAATCAGAACACAGTTAATGATGAGTTAAAAAAGCTTCAGTTGCCATGTCTCTAGATAAAAGGTGAGTTAAATAAAAAGTTTAGGGACTTGGTGACAAACTAAAGATTAAAATGAGATATATGGTGGTCGGGTAGTTGCTGGTCAAGATTGATAAGTCAGCATCCTTTCAGTGACATCAAGACAAAAAACTAAAGATGAGACACGTGTCCAAAATGAATAAAGCAAAAGGCATCGATCGCATAGTATCCAAATGGAAAAGTATCATCTGGAGATTAAGAGACTAAAATATGTAAAGGTATGTATTTTACTATGGTCATGTTGTCTCCAAATGATTTAGGGTTTCAAGAATAGATTCAATGACTTAGCAGAGCCGTCAGATGCAGAATAAGATAAGATCAACGATAGTCGCTGAGTCTCTATAAAATTTTCACAGAGTAAAAATGTTCTCACGACAATAAGATTAAACTTTAGTCACGTAGTCTCCAAATTGAATTTAAAATAAAATTTCATAGGCTTTGTCGCTAAGTCTCCAAAGGAAATATTAAAGAGTAGTTTTATTCAGCAATTAAGTGACTAAGGGTTGTTGCAGGGTCTCGTAAAAGAAAAGAAGCATTCAGAGACTTAGCGATTAGAATTTAATAATGAAAAAGTAACCATAGTCACGGGGTCTCAAAATAAAATTAGAGTTAGGCCATTCTTCTAGAAACTTGGATTCATTTAGTCGCGTGATTGCTAGGAGTAAACCACAGTTAAGCTGAGGTGAAGAGAATCATGCAGTCACCAATTCTCTAGAAGAAATTAGAGTTAAGAGATTTGATCAGTGACAGGGAGACAATGTGTAGTCGCTAGGTCGCTAGATATGAAAAGTGATAGTTATGATGAGAAAAGCATAAATGACAGTTACTGACATGACAATTTAGAGATTTATCATCCAATTGGAGTGAAGAGAATTAATGAATAGTGAAAAGGTAGCTAAGATGTCTGATAAAGAGACAATCATATCAAAATGTGATTCTGTTAGAATTTTATAAGGGTTTTTTTTCTGAAAATGTACTCATTTAAATTTTCTTTTATGTCACTTTCATGAGCTACGGTTAGAATTTCAATTAATACCACAGCATGTAAACTTGAAGGCAGAATTGATTGATTCCTTAATAATGAGCTAAGTACTTTGTGAAATTACCATAAAGGGATGATCTTAGCTTTATTTTCATTCATCATGCATCTAGAATTTCAGAGCGGAAAATTTGCTAGGTTTTATGTGTTTAAGAAGAAAGAATTGTTAATTCAGTAAAGTTTTTATCAAATTCAGGGTGCTTATTCAGTTTTCAGAGTTCTTGAATTATCTTCAGTGCACATAGAAGAGTAAGGTGTCCTACGAGAATATTTGTTCCAATATCGGTAAAAAGGAAGTGGAGAACAGAACAAAATGAGTAAAGCAGTTAGTGTGGCATCTACTAGTGGGAAGAGCAATGATGTGGATGAAGATGCTAAAGGAAAGAGGAAATTCTCTAATGAGTTCTTAAAGCTACTACCTAGATCGACACAAAACAAGAGGGAAAATGCCAACATATTGGCAGATGAGTACTGCAATATTAGAGGTGCCCAGACACTGGGGTCTACAGGTTTTTGTCTTTACAATTACTTTTATAAGAATGCTGATAAGGCCATACCAATATCAAACCCTTGGACAAGCGGTTTTGCTAGGTTAATTATTCCTAATGTTTTCATAGATGTAGACTTATTTCTAGGTCTAGAAAACCACTATGACCCCTTGTCAAAGACAATTAAAAAGAGTGATGGTATTGCATTGTTAATTATGAATAGGAATTATTTTATGCAAGCCTTTGGCTTGTATAGTACTATGTCTACTAAAATTAACATCACAAAGTAGGAGGAAAGATACAAGTTATAACCTGGAATTGCTAGGAATCAATTACAGAAACATATCCTTAAAGAAGTTAGAAACCATATTGTCCCTTTACCAGGAACTACACCTTATTGTTTCAAGGATTTACAATTTTATATCAAATACATTACATATGCTTTGTGTAAGGTGTTGGGTAGGGATGGAGGAGCTGAGAAGATAAATGTTGGGATTTTGATGATGGTTTTGGATTTACAAGATGTGCATTCCAGCACCAACTATGACTACATCCAATATATCATTGACAAGATGGATGAAGGGTTTGTGGCCATACTGAAGAAGGTTAAAGATCCTAAATTCTTACACTATTCTATTTTGATGCATCTTTTACTGCATTTTAATTATGGCATCATGGATGTAAACAATTTAAACCCCCAAAGAATTTTTCATGACTAGCCTCATCTTGTCCAATTTTGGATTAAGATATGGAATTTCACTTCCAAGGACTGCGATTATTGTGGATTTGAAAACTGGATTGTTTACCCTTTGATGCAGAGCTTGGGTGTCAACAAAACTAGACTTCCAGTGAAGGTGTTACAGCTGCTAAAACCATGTGAGTATTTTGATAAGTGGGAAGGTGACCACAATTTGGAGAGACTACTTTTTAGAGGAGAATTTAACTATTATTAGAGTGTATGGATGCACACATCCTCCCCATTTCCTACCATATCATGTACCATCAAGAGTTGTAGCAATGGAATTTATTTGGCAGCTTTTGTTAACTAATAATGAACACTTTGCACCACATAGGAAAGGGACATTAACCCATAGGAGGTTCAAGATCTTTCAATTTATAATTGGCAAAGGTGCTATTGATTTAGTAAGTAATTGGTTGGAAAGTTGTAAGATGGGAGCAACACTGTATAGATATATAGATCCAGAGGGATTCATCATAGGAGCTAAGAAATTCCTAACTCCTACCATACCAAGCAACTAGGAATATAATTGATGAAGGAGAAGTGAGGGATATAAGAGAAAAAATCCAAGAGCTGTTGAATTTAGAAAAATAGATAAAAAGAAAAGGACTAGCATTTGCAACATTTTACCCTAGTTTACCATATTTTGATAAAATCAACGCCATGCTAGAAAACTTTTACACACTCTGTGAATAGTTGGTTAGAGTCATAGATGTAAAAAAGGGAGGAAAAGAACCTGAATATTCAGAGTCTAAATATGAAGATGAGAGTGAAGAATAATATGTTAGTCCACCTCATATAGATCAACCACAACAAAATATTATAGAACCAGTTCAGGCACAAGGAGAAGAGAGACATGTTATAGACTTGACTGAAGTTGCTCAACCTGATGATATAGAAGAGCCTTCTTCTAATAGGAAAAAGGTTGATCTGGGTCAGAAATCTCATGATAAGGCTTACATGAGAAAAGAGAGAAAAAAGGATCGAGTAAGTGCTCCTATTCCTGGAAACAAAGTATATGATCATAATTTGAGAAAGGAAAATAGAAAAGGAAAGAAATTGTAGCAAGAAGTAGAAGAAAACATAGAATTTCCTCTTAGAACATGTATAGATGAGAGATTGATCCATCTGTAGCAGTTCTTGGAAGATGATGATTTCATAAAAACTGATGAATTCAAAGATTTCCTTAGGTGGCGAAAGCAAGAATAGATCAGAGAGCAATTGAAAATAGCTGGTGAAGAGGCAGTGACAAATGAGGCTCTTTTATCTCTAAAAACATATGATCCTAAAATTGAGGACATTACTCCTGATGAAGCTGGAAAATTAGTGGTTGAAAGTGGCATGTTTCTTGCTGAAGGTTGGGATTTATCCTCAACATTTATAATAAATCAAATAAGAAAGAAACTAGATCTAAAAATGACCATTGAGATTCAAATGGGTGATATGATTAAGTGATTTGGATATAGTCCAAATTGTCAAGCTTTTGCCATGTGGAGTCTATGTCCTAAAGACCAGAAGCCTCAATTATTAAACATTTAAGAGAGCATGGTGGGAAACCAAATGGTTTGGACAACTCAAAACATAGGTGATCTAGAGATATCCCAAATAATGACACACTGGGCACATTTGAATGAGGATAAGACAAAGAAATTTTCTGAGAAATGTGGTATCCTGGTAGAGGAGGCTAGTGCCCTGGCTAAGGATAGAGAACTATGCCACATCAAGATTCATCAGAAAGATAAGGTAATTGCTAAATTAACTAAAAAATTGTTGGAAAAGCCAGAAGTGGTTTATGTACCCTCAAAGAAGCCTCCACAAATAGAAGAAAAAGTTCAAACAGAGGAAGTAGTAAAAACAAATGATATGGCTAAGAAAGATAATGAGATTGCCATAAATGCATTGTTGAATATACTTCAACATAGGATTGATATCTTAAAAGATAAAAATGATATAATCCTAAATGCATGAAATAAATTACCTACTTTACATGTTGAGGTGACAGGGTATATCTCTAGTTTAAGCCCTTACTTTGTAACATGGTCTTCCAAGATATAGCTATTTCAGAGATTAGCTTCTTTACAGCAACATAGGCTAGATCTGCCAGAGATTGTGACAGAGGTAGAAGATGAGATCAAGAAAGTAAATGTGACTTTACCTTTCTTTAAATGTAAATTAAATCAAATAGAGGTAAAGATGAGCTTGTTTGGGCTGAGTTTCAATAGATTTGTTTCTCTACTAAAGGGAGAAGATGATCTGATTAAGGCCTTGGAGGCCTAGAGAAATGAATTTGATAGCAGACTGCCTAGTAAAGAGGCATTTATTACAGATTTTGATCTTGATATGGAAGGTTTCAATAAGATTTTGGATGAGGATTTTAAAGAAGAGACTGACAATAATAAATTCTTAGTTTATGTCAAAGGCATAACTGATGTCAGATGGGAAAGACAAAAAGAAAAACTACAAAGTATCTAGAACTTCAATTGGCCTACAGAGGAGGATGTGGCAGCATGTGATTTAAATACCAAACTGAAGAAAAAGAAGCCCGTTGAAATAGAATAAGAGGTCCTAGATGAAGAATAGAAAGGAACACTTGGCACCTGATCATTGAGCATAGGGAGGTTAGTAACCACAAAGGACAAGTGTAGGTTAGCCTAAAATGGTGGTCACTTGTTATCAATACAAATATCAGATACTATACTAAACATTGTCAGACAAAGGTGCCAAGATCCATGTGAAGACAAAAGAAGATCAGATTTCATCCTTTATTCTTGTCTTCCCACCGCTTGAAAATTCTTGTTTTTTGTCTTTTCTATGCTTTTTTAGGGTTAGATTTCTTAAACCATCTGAAGCTTGTTGCATCCTTTCCTTAAGGATTCCAAGATGGTTTAAGACCTATATTTAGATCAAATTGTAGTATTTTTGAGAGAGATGAAATATATTGGCAAGCTAGACTTCTAGATTTCAGTCTGTGTTTTTTGAGCTTTTAGCCTTGATATGTATTGAAGCAAGAATTTATGAATAAAATACAGTGCAGCTTTATTCCATATTGTTATTCTCTCTTTTCTTATTGAGTGTATTCTTTTATGTTTAATTTGTAAGGCATGTTAAGCATATTGGCTACAAGGTAGTTATCTAATTATTTGCAAGTTTCTTCTAAGGGGAGAATTAAACTTTGTGAGTGATTTCAGAGAGTACAACAGTATTTGAGGATTTGATATAACATTATGGGAGTGACAGGTTAATTTGTAAGGCACTTTACCTGAGTTGTATGTAGGTTGTAAGGCATCCCATGGTACTTTTATTTGTTTATTTTCTATGGATTTATAACTTTTGACTCTATAGCCCAAGGATAAGCACTGGTCTAGAACTTGTTTGGTGATCCATCATCATCCAAAACATTTAAAACTATTCAAAATCAATTACCTTCAGAGAATATATTTAAAATCAATTGTATTCATAGAGTTTACAGTTGGCATTTGTTGATTACTTAAAGAGAAAATCAAACAGGTTATTCCTCCTAAATTCATAAGAATTGTAAAAGGAAAGAAAGATGAAATTTCTTATTATGTTGCTCTCTATCATCATCAAGATAATGATTTGGATTGTAAAGCTCTTCCTTAGAATAATCATAGTTATTTGCATTGTCATCTATGTATCCATATAGGAATAGAGCATTCAGCACATAAGCAAAATCCAATCTAAAGATACTGTCAAGTCAGTAATCAATCATAGGTAAGACCTGCCTGTTAGTGGATCTCAAAAAAGGAGGTGATAATAGGTATCCCTAGTGTTATCAAAAAATACCTCATCAATTAGTGTTTTCTCTTTCTTGAGTCAAAGTATCAAAGGCATTGGGAGTCATAGATTTATTTAAGTATTCAAGCATTATAGAGGCCCTGCAAGAGAAAACTCTAACAAAGTGATGGATAAGATAGATGATCCTAGCCTTTAGCATCTTGTCTACTTCTCTCAGAATTTCTTCTGACACTTTAGGATTATAGCTTCAAACTTTTTTGCTGGAAGGGCCTTGATTCCGGTTTAAGGGTAATATGATGACTAGATTCTCCTTTTTGAAAATATTTAAGATCATCATAGTTCCTAGAAAATATGTCCGTGTAGGCCGTCAACAAGATTTGAAGGTTTTTCTTTTCCTCAACAGATAGGGTCTTACCCATAGATATCCACTTAGGTTCATCTATAGTACCAATATCCACTTTTTCATATTCTTTTTACACATCTGAATGTGGGCCCTTTCCTGGAATGAAACTATCATCTTTCTG
Source organism: Thuja plicata (assembly GCA_018584345.1). Lineage (NCBI taxonomy): Eukaryota > Viridiplantae > Streptophyta > Pinopsida > Cupressales > Cupressaceae > Thuja > Thuja plicata. Next base: position 81,189 of record MU223041.1, on the reverse strand, counting down.
AGAAAATAAGTTTTCTAAGGAAACCAAACCTTTGGGAATTTTGTTACTCTTCTGTTGAACAAGTTCTTCTTCTGGTGAGAACTCAGAACTAGACTTACCACACTTTTCACCCATTCCTTCAAAGTAAGTAGATGAAAAAAATTCTAGACATGTCATGAAATCCTTAATTTGGGCATCATCTTCATTCACTTGCAGATGATCAATGTTATCTAGAACTGCAGGTCTATATATCATCTCAACCTAATATGTATCAGTTTTGAAATCTAGGTGAGGAAGCAATAGAGACTCTGACATAGCAAAAGAATAAGCTCTTGAATTAAAATTTATAGCAATTGCCTCTATGGAAAAAGCTTCAAAAGAATTGATTTCATCCCAGACTAAGTCCCCGTAATGTTTGAGGCATTCATTTTTTACTATGAATTGGCCTTTCACTTGTTTAACAATCAATTTGGTGTCACCTCTCATAGCAATTGCTTTAATCCCCAATGTCCTTGCTTCTTGTAAACCTAATAACAGGGCCTCATATTTTATGATATTATTAGTTTTTTTAAAGTCTAGCTTAAATAAGAATGGGACATATTTATCATTTCAGCCCTTAAATACTACACCAGCCCTGAATCCTGCACTAGCACAACTACCATCAAACTCCATTAACCAGATTTGTTCATTTTCATCACATACTATAGAAATAGGGGATGTCTCCTCTGAGAAAATCATATAGTTACCAAACTCACAATCTTGGAAAAGGATTTGTGCCTTTGGATCGTTAGATGGGAATACAGTATACTTATTTTTAGCTTCAGGTTCCAGCTTGTCCTTTTTCTTCCCTATGGGTACAATAGCTTCTGACCAATCCATTTTTATTTTCCCACCCATGTCTCTGCAGAAAGTTCTGCTCAATAACATCCCATAACTTGCAAGAATATATGTGACTAAAATGGTTAACTTTAATCTGTTGTCTGGGTAAGCTACTAACATAGCTTGGGAATCTTTCACTTGGCCAATCAAAGGCACCTATTTACCATCCATGGAATAGCATCTTCCAAAAGTTTTTGTCAAAGTCAAGCCTAAAGGTTTGGCAATAGATGAGGGCATGATATTATTAGAGGCACCTAAATCTATAATACAATTACTTAGTTTGAGACCATTGATGAGCAAGGAAATATAGAAAGGATTAGGTTTCCTCATTTGATCGATTTCACATTTCATTTCTGAGGTGCTTGCAGTGGCCGAGTTATTTTGGTTTGATATGATAGGAGGAGCAATAGTGGGAGTATGTATGGATTTAGTGGCCTGGTCTGTGGTACATTGGTTGGTCTGGGAAGAAGGTGAGGAATCTCCTTGGACATATCTAACCAGGTTATCAAGTTCCATTGGGTTTAACTTTAAATAATCAATGGGGAAAATTTGTAGATCAAAGGATTTGCAAAATTCAACTATATCAAAAGAAGACATACCTTCATTTTTTTATAAAGCTTTAGAATCGTGAACTTTGTTATTGGAAGGATAAAGGTTACTCATTGATTCATGAGCTTTCTAACAAGTACATGATGATGTGGGAGCATGCTTAGAAGTCTTTTGATTATGTGTCAGCATAGCACACGTTGGGTTTTCAAGAGTGACTAGAATATCCCCTCTTTTAGAGTCAGATTTATATTCTAAATAATATGAGTCAGAGTCACCAAGTCTCTCTTGAGCCACTTCCTCCATAGTACACTCTCCTAACACATCTTTAGTTGCCTCCATTTGAATATGCCTCAACATATCTGGACAAGAACTACCATCATGATCTATTGTGAGGTGAAATGAACACATGACTGCATCTTTTGGAGCAACCCCTAGGGACAGCCTTGGCTGAGTTGGGGGCAAAAGAGGAGTTTTATTTTTCCATTGATTGGATTTCTTTCAGATAGTATCTTGGTACATGGGAGGATAGGAAGATCCCTGCTTAGGTAATTGTCTTTTCAAGGCAATGACATCATTCATGACTCTTTGGACAACTGGGTCTGTGGATGAGGAAGTTGATACTTGGGAATGAGGTGTTTGTGTATATGCTAGAATCTAACCTATTGGGAGCACACTCAGACATGAAAAAATTAGAGATATATAGTTAATAAGCTACACTAACATGTCTAAAGCATACTACAAAAACAAGAGACTCCATCATAACCTCTGATGAGCTGAACAAGGGCACCCAATGCCTTGTTGATTTTCTCTTAGAGAAGTTTGTGGGTGTGCTCTCCCAACACAATATACTAATCCCACTTGATTTGACTGATGAAACTAGAATGCAAGCTAATGAAACAATGAAAAAGCTCAAGAACAAGTATGAGGAACTTGTATCAAGCCATTCATCAAAAGTATGAGAATGAAAATGCAAACTATGCTAATGTGCTATGCAAGATCAAATGAAACCAAAACTAGATTCATTACCATTATTGCTAAGATGTGATTTGTAGATTTGAAAATGAACTAAAAGCATGAAAATAAGAACATGAACTAAGAATTCTAAAGCTAAAATAGCATGATAAAAATGCATAAAATGGAGATATTTTGCTCTTGACAATGGCCTCTATTTATAGATTTTTTGGAGGAGAGAGAGGGCTTGGATGAGGTGAGCTCATGTGGCATCCACATAGGTGCCACATGAGAGACACATAAGCCATGCAAGAGGCCAAATTTTCTCACACATGTGTGAGCAACTTTGGATGTGATGGGTCAAAGTGTACTTAAAGTACACATGTGAAGGATCTTGTAAGAGGTGTAAAAGGGTGTAAGAGTTTTGGACCAATGAGACACTTTTAGAAAGTGTAAGAAGGTGTCATCATAGGTGTAGGAAACCTTGTTGGCACCAAATAAGGATTATTTGGAAAAGACAATTTTTATAAATTTGCTCACACATGTGTGAGCAAATAATTAGGACTAATTGGTGTAGGAATCTAGAAATTAGCTTAATTAACCTTAGTTAATTAGTGAATAGGTTTCTTTGGTGAGAGTGATGTGAGGTAGGGTAGGATCTAGGTTCAAATTAGTTTAATCCAAATTATAAATTTAGATTAATTTGGTTTAGTAGAATTTAAGTCATATGAAGGAATAAAAAAATTAAAAATTTATTTAAAGGGGACTAATGAAGGGGAATGTATTAAATTAAAATTAATACATCAAAGGGGGATAATATTTAAATTAAATTCAAAAGCTATAGAAAGTGAATTATATTTAATTAAATAAATTTAATTAAATAAATAGAACATAACAAATATAGTTAATTAATTAAAATTAATTATAATGCTAACGGAATATCAATTAAATTAATATAAGGATGATTTTAGACGTCTACATTTTACCGCTCTTTGATGCGGTGTTGAAAGTGGCATCGCATCAAAGAAAAGAAAATAAGATGCCCTAGAGAGGTCAGGAAAACCTACAGCAGCGAGAGCAAAGCAGTGTGCCCCCTCAAGAAAATAATAGGAAAAGTATAATTTTAAATAAAATTTTCTCAAAAAAGGTAGGAAAATAGGGAAAGAGGACCAATTGCACAGTGTATCCAAGGAAAATGGAGGGCAAACGTGGACCAAAATGGGGAACGGGGAGAAGAACAGAAGAAATAGGTCCTAAGGGGCTATAAATAGTCCACTGGGGCCCATAGACAAGTCATTTTCACCCTTAAAGAGCAAAAATAGAGAAGAAGAAGAGAGCAATGGCAGCAAAGCAAGAGCGAGCACAACTTGGAGATTGCATTTGGGTTCAACAGAGACCAGTAGATGTAGGACCACTGGTGAGTAGTCGACTACCTCTTAGTCAATTATGCATTTAATGCATTTTGAGGTGTCTAGGGTGTCATTAATGCATCCAAAAGCCAACGCGCAGCGTAGATGGCAGTCGCCTGACCACCATCTGCATAGATGGTGATCGACAAACTGCCTTCCTCATAGATGACCAATCTGTGATTGACGTCTATGTAGATGGAGATCAACTAATCTCCGTCTACAAGAGTAGAGGAAAAGTAGAATGCGTAGTGGAGAAGACAGAGTTAGAACTCTGATGTCTACATGGCAAAAATGCAGTAGCTTAAACAGTCATCTCCACAAACTGGCGACTACGAAAGTCCATCGTCTGCGATGAGATTTCTATATGTAGGAGACCATCACCTTCCAGATGAGGGAGTGCTACCCGCGACTATGGAGCTAGAGTAGCAGTTGACAACAACGGAGTGGGGGATAGTCACACTCTGCAGGCTAGAGCATGTACGACATTGGCCAGATCTGTGAGCGCATAATGCGCTGATGTCTTCTCTAATTGAGAGGTGGCATGGTACCACTTTGATCTTTCACTTCTCGATGGGGGAAGCTACTATCACCCTCCATAATGTATGGATTATTTATGGAGTGCCGATTTGGGGGCTGATACCTGCGTACTACTTTGAGGGGTCAGAGCCATACATGGAGATGGCATTTGGTCAAAGATTTGCAGATCTGCCTACTACATGATAGTGGATGTCCTAGATAGGGGCAATGACAATGGATCCATGGCTATAGCGGGTGCCCCTATACTTAGTGGGATTGACAGGGGGACGACTTATGCCTGATCATGTAGGCAAGGGATTCCCTATGGGCTGGGCACAGGTTCTTAGCGGCCTGGTGGAGGATGGAGACCAATACTGCTGGGGATATACCATCCTTGGTTAGTTATATTATGATCTACACATGTACACCTACCATAAGGGTAGGGCACTAAGTCCCGAATGCACGCTTCTTCTGGTATGGGTGTGGGAGCATATTATGATCATTCAACCGATCAGGACCTGAGAGACTACATTGGCTTATGAGATGTTCGTATGCAGGTACAGGCCACCTATAAGCTATGAGGCCATAGATTCAGTTAGGTATTAGTGATATAAATTGGATGAGATGGGAGAGATACAATGGGCACCCTATGCAGGGTATGAGGCATGGGGTCATGAGATCCCATAGCACGACAGATATGCCAAGGATGAGTTCTATGACTCGTATTATATGAGATTTGTTCAAACTGACTGCTGGTTGATTAGGAGGACAACATATATGATCTTCAGATACATGTTGAGTAGGCTATAGAGACAGATGGGGCAGGTTCAGGAGGTAGTACCAGATGGGTTCCCACACCCACTGGTGACCCGAGAGGTGGGGAGTATCTAGGGGATGGGGGTAAATCCCCGCATAGCACAAGCATCTTTTACGGGGATGCTAGAGGTCCCAAGGATCAGAGCTTGAGAGTTGTTACAGGACGCAGGTGTAGTCTCAACATACGCTCAGTGGTGGGCTACTCATAGACCTATCAGATTGATAGTACTAGGGATTGTGCAGGAGGATGAGTAGCCGGGGGCCGGAGGAGATGGTGAGGGCCATGATGATGATGGTGATGACGAGGATGGAGGAGGGTTTGGGGGAGGAGAGTTTGGCCTAGGGTGGCAGCACTAAGGTGAAGAGGATAGGTGGAGTTACCAGCAGGGAGGCAGCCTCCCATAGTGCCAGGGGCTCAGGGATAGGATCATCCATAGGGGCCACAAGGGCCACCAGGACAGGGATAGGGGCCACAAGGGCCACCAGGACAGGGACAGGGGCCACTAGGATAGGTACCACAAGTGGGATATATAGCCTAGGATACTCATGACATTGTTATAGTAGAGCGGGATAGTCCTTGGACTGAGCTGGGTAGGGTACAGTGCTTGCTAGCGACATCTCGGGTGACTGAAGTGAGCGAGCAAGAAGAGATCCAAAGGCTGCAGGGGGTACTAGCGACTGCTCAGGCCATAGTGAATAGCTTACAAATAGAGTTGGCTAGGGTACAGGGGGAGTTAGCAGTGGAGACCTCTCGGGGGGATAGTTCTCTGAGAGCATTAGATTTATTACAAGCTCAGGTGGACAGTAGCGAGTTTTCCATTATTGAGGAGCGTGGGGATCCTTCAAAGGAGTTGGCAATGATGTAAGCATAGATAGAAGCTCTGAATTCAGAGTGAGACCTAGCATGGAGACATGTGGAGGATTATAGAGCCGACTGAGATATAGCGCACTTGGTAGGTAGGGTGGCAGGTGTAGGTCAAATGATGGCAGATGCTATGGTAGCACAGAGAGAGGCTGGTTGGAGGAGATGAGAGGCCGCATATTATATCATTCTTTACTATGGTGCAGTGCCAAAGGGGTCACACTAGCTAGATTACTTAGAGAGAGCTTAGACAAAGAGCATAGGATGAGGCTCATAGGGATCAGTGAGGTTACCACCATGCCCCAGCAGTGGGCCAGGACCATCACGGCCACCACCATGGTTTTTCTTAGACTAGTTTTGATACACATTTTTGTATGATTTTGGTGCAGGAGAACCTACCCTAGACCCAACAATCAATGACTCTAAGATTCCTAAAACATATCTAGTTTAGTCTAGTTAGGCACCTAGACCAAGTTGTGAGGCCTAGTTCCAGGATTGGCACAATTATGAGCCCCTGGCTTACTATGGTCAAAAATGGTCAATGGGCCTAAAATCATAGGATTTTTGTTTTTTTCATGTTTTTAGGGTCTTAGATCCATGTTGGATCACTAGAATAAGTTTGGACCAACTTTGGTCATTAGTTTTGCAAATATTGCACAAAATGTTGTCAAAGTTGCTTAGCAACTTTGACAACTTTTGTGAAATGATGTAATGAACACCACCAATGGTTAGATTGTTTAAAAATCAGTTGGAAATGATGGGGGAAGCCTTCAAATATCCCTTTCAGGTGGGTGGAAGTCATAATATGTAATTTGTCATTTTCAATCAATAAAATACACCTTTTTCTTACAGATTTCAGAGCTTTTCTGCATGGTACAGACATGTATGGACTCCTATAGTAGGAAGGATTATATTTTTGGATGCTTCTATGTCTTAGCTTTCTTTTTCACTTGGTTTGAGGTCCTGAAACATTGTAGATCAAAATTTATTCATGTTTTACTCCTACAGCCTGTGAATTGGCTTCCTAAAATAGGGCTTGATACAAATTTACTCATTCTGGAAGATTCCACCATGGGAATTTAAAACCCTTTGGTGGAATTCTTGTGC
>MU223041.1:43859-67986 GCA_018584345.1 Thuja plicata | reverse complement strand
CAAAAGTTATTCATGTTTTACTCCTACAGCCTGTGAATTGGCTTCCTAAAATAGGGCTTGATACAAATTTACTCATTCTGGAAGATTCCACCATGGGAATTTAAAACCCTTTGGTGGAATTCTTGTGATAATAATTTAATTTTATTTCCTTTTTGTTTGGGATGAAAAGATGCAGGGTGGAGAGAGAAAGTTGATGCCCTAGGGGCACATCTTTATGTGTGACCCCATATTTTAGAGGACAACAGTAATTTGACTGCCTAAAACATTGATCCTAGACACCAAATCATGGATTTAAACATTTTTGCATGCTTCCCATCCAATGGAAGTTTTTTGGAAGCCCTGTGAAAAGTTTAGAGGGTACTTCCTTTGTTAAAGTGGCCCAATTAGGCCTCTTAGCCCGGTCTAAAAGTTAGGATAGCAAAGCCTTCTGCTTTTTTCCAATCCTTGGTGCTTAGGAATGTTTAGTAAGGCCATAAAGGGTATTAGAATCCCTAATCCACTTAACACTTTCTTTGGGAAACATTTGACTTATGTCTAAATTTGTCTCTGAAAAAGGCTACAAGCCAAATCCTAGTTTGTGAAGCACCTAAGTGTTATGGGCTGCGTGTGAGTGAAAGAACCATTGGAACTAAAGGTTTTGGACCTAAATAGGCCATGAAAGTGATTTTAGGCCACCCCTGGTCTTTGTATCCATTTCATGGGGTTTGAGTACTTATTGTGTTAAGGAGATCTCTTGTAAATTTGTGTTCCTCGGTGCATAGGACTTTGGCAAACCTAGTGATTGGGTTTTCTTGCATTGTAGGGTTGTGATAACCTTCCTTGAGTCCTTTTGTATTACCTGTGATAGGTATTCAGCACTTTTCCCTTCACCTAGGGTGTTGAGGGATTGGATCTCACCATTTGTCCTCTTGGGTGTTGATCAGTGAAGCTTACCCCTTGCCACTTGACTTGAAGACTTCTGTTGTGCCACTGCTGCATCAGATTTATCGACACATTATGTATGATTTTGAAATTTTGAGATATATACATGGAATTTGTGGACTATTGGTACTATATGGACTTTATTGATGATGGTTATATGATATGATGTTTATACAGGATGTATGGATGCACATTTTTATGACTAACATGTAGGATGAGATGAATGTATATGATTATATTGATGTATTTGTGATGCAGGGATGAGATGCAGATATATATAGATGTTAGATATGATGTTTTAATGCTTGTAGATGGATATACTTTAACATGTATTGATGTAATGAGTAATAAATGTAAATGCATATATGATTTGTGAAATCAATCCTAAAATAATGTTAAGAACTTAATCAATGCAACTAAATGATAAATGGATAATAAATGAAATGTAACTATATGCAACTATAATGAATAAGGATTTAATGAGGGAAGTAACAATGCAACTAAAATATGTAATGAAACTAAATGCAATAATGAAATAACAATGTAACCTTAATGAGTAATAATTAATGAATGAAGTAACAATGCAACCTTAATGAGTAATGATTAATGAATGAAGGAACGATGCAACCTTAATGAGTAATGATTAATGAATGAAGGAACAATGCTACTAAATGCAACCTGAATGAATGAACTAAATGAATAAAAGTAACTTGATGAATGAATGTAGGATGAGACACATGAGGACACTATTTTTGTGTGTATCAAATAGGTCTAATAAAATCACTTAGGTGACTGGATAGGGGGAATACATAGAAACCTTTGCCAACAGCAAAAGCAAAGTGTAATATGACCTAACTAAAATACAAATACTAAATACATGATGATAGTGGGATTGATACTATGTTAATTTTGGAGAGAACACCCTTGTTTGATATTGCAAAAGGATTTATGCACCATGTGCTAGAAAACACAAGTGACATGGTTCCTTTGCATGGACTAGACTCTCAGAAAAATAGGTTGTTAGGAACAAGAATGCGAGATATTAGGTATGATGAGAGCTATGAAATGTGACTCATGAGGAGACGCAGTACATCCAAATCTTTGGAGGGATTTGAGATGCATGAATCTTGCCCCCAGTGAGGCATACATAGTCATAACCAAATATAAAAATATAAATGCACTAACAAACTATGACAAGCAGATCATACCACAAATGACACGTATTTCACTATATACTCACCATAATGAACCAAGATATAAAAGATCAAGGCTATCATGATAAGGACATAGTAAATTACAAGATAAAATTAACAAAAAGGAATCCTGACCAAGTGGTCATTTGGTCCAAAAGTTCTTTCCATGAACAAGTTTTATGTTAGGATTGATAGAACAGCCGACATCGGAAGGATGCATCCTGATGGGCCAAAGATTAATTGATAGAAAATGGGAATTTGTTGGCAATTGCTTGTGAATAGAATGATCATTAGGAAAGTCAATCTGTTTGTTGATTTATTGGAAACGTTTGTGATCACTGTGTCTATAACAAAGCTCATTGTTGATATGGTAAGATCAGTCGTGTGGGAATTTTTATTACAGAGGTGAAAAATGGTCAAGGAACTACCTGCACAGGTATGGGTAAGGAATTTTATTATGGAAGGCGATGTAGGCTGCTTGGAAAAAAATGTGGGAACAAATGGTGGATTTGACTATGCAAGGCGCCTGAAACAAGTTTTCACCATGGTACTTATCCATTGCGCCATCGAAGTGGTTTGCACAGATGGACAAATTTATTTCTTTTTTTCTTTTTATTTTTTGATATTCTTTTCAAGCTTTTGTATTTTTTATGCTTTTTTTATTTATTTGATTTTTTTGCTTTTCTAATTTTTTGAATGTTTTTGGATTTTCTGCTTTTCTAATTTTTTGGATTTTTGAGAATTTTTGCTGTACAACGGACTACTGACAGATCAAGCATAGAAGCACTTGAGATGTACAATATTTATAGGATCAAGGATAGGATCTCCCTCTGGCGATGCAATCTGATAAGTGTCAAAACCATACTTAATTTGTGGTGACAATGAAGGGCCCCAACCAATTAGGCTCAAACTTTCCTTTCTTTTCACGGTTTTGGAGGTTCTTCATATTGTGCTATAGGACAAGATCACCAACCTCAAACTGACGAGGCTTGATCCTTTTGTTGAACTGAAGGTGGAGGAAATTTTGATACATGTGGAGGTGATCTAGGGAATTGAGGCATCTCTCATCAAGGAGTTCCAGCTCTTGCAAGCGGGCAACTCTATATTCTTCTTCGGACAATAGATTCTTGAGAGAAATTCTGAGGGAAGGGAGCTCAATTTTGATGGGTAGAATAGCCTTAGTACCATAGACAAGGGAAAAGGGAGTGGCTCCCATGGGGGTTTGAATGGAGGTGCGGTAAGCCCAAAGGGCAGGATTGAGGCGAAGGTGTCAATCATGACCAGCTTCATCGACTGTTTTCTTGAGGATTCTGAGGATGGTTTTATTCGTAGCCTCAGCTTGACCATTGCTTTGCGGAAAGTACTTGGAAGAGGTATGGTGGGTAATGCTAAATTTCCTACATAGCTCTGTGACATCCTTGTTCTTGAAAGGTCCTCCATTATCAGTAACAATGTCCTAAGGAATGCCATAGTGACAGATAAGATAGTTCAAAATGAACTTCAAAATCTATTTTCCTGTAGTGTAGGTGAGAGGAACAGCTTCGACCCACTTGGTAAAGTACTCTATAGCAACAAGGATGTATTTATGGCATTTGGAAGAATTAGGAAAAATTTGGCCAGTGAGGTTGAGACCCTAGAGTGAAAAGGCCAGGGGGTGATGGTGGGCTGGAGGGATTAGGAGGGAGTGTGTATCAAATCATCGTGTTGCTGACAAGGCACACACTTCTTCACATAGTTGTAAGCATCTTGCTCCATAGTAGGCCAGTAATATTCAGTGTGTAATAACTTCTTGGCCAAAGTAACTCCACTAGAATGAGCTCCACAGATTCCTTGATGTACCTCCTCTAAGGATGTTTTTGCTTCATCAGAATTTAGACATCTTAAAAGAGTTCCATCAAAATGCTTTTGGAAGAGGGTATCAGCAAGGATTGTGTATTGGGAAGTGTGGAAAATGAAGGTTTTACATTGGTTGGGGGTTAAAGTAAGTGGGGTATGTCCATCGCGAAGGTAAGAATATACTTCTTGGTACCATGGAGAATTGGGATCAGCAATTTCACACACCATTTCAGAATTCAGTTTGTCATAGGTAGGAACCATAAGATTCTCAACAAGAAACTCACACCATGCGCTGTGTTCTATCATAGTGATCAAGGACCCAATTGTTTCCATGGCATCTACTACTTTGTTGTTTGTGTGAGATATCTGTTGGAAGATTAGCTTAGTGAAATGCATTTTGAGATCCTCAACTATACGACAATAGGGAAGCAACTTGTCATCCTTTATTTGATATTCATCCATAACTTGTTTAATAACCAATTTTGAATCACCAAGCACCAATAAAGTGAGAATCTTCCATTGTATGGCCTGCCAGAGTCCAAGTACAAGGGCTTCATATTCTGCAATGTTGTTGGTATAAGGGAATTGTAACTTAAAGGATTTAGGGATGAGATCCCCTTTGGGTGTAACAAACAAGATTCTTGCCCCAATCCTTTCTGAGTGAAGGATCCATCAAAATAAAGCTTCCATGGTGGACTTGGGGCAAGATTAAGGACTGATTCATCTAGAAAATCTATGATCAAAGGATGTTGACCATCAACAGGTGCTTCAGCCAACTGATCTACAATTACTTGTCCTTTGATAGCTTTACGATCCACATAAACAATGTCGAACTCACTAAGGATCATGACCTATTTCATTGTACGACCAGTAAGAGCACGTGCCAGGAGATATTTGAGGGGATCAATTTTGGCAACAAGATGGATCTTATGATTAAGCATATAATGTCATAGTTTTTGTGTATAGAAAATAATATCCAAACATGCCTTCTCAATTAGGGAATAATTCAACTCATAGCCAATAAGAGTCCTGCTAAGATATTAAATTGCTCACTCTTTGCCGGTATCATCTAATTGTGCCAGGAGGGCTACCAACATGACCTCTGTAGTAGATATGTACAAAATCAAAGGATGACCAACAACAGGTGGTACCAACATAGGTGGATTAGCTAGATAGCCTTTCAGTTTCTCAAATGCATTTTGACATAAGCAATCCCACTAAAACTTGATATTCTTGCACAGGAGATGGGAGAACAGATGCACCTTATCTACTAGTTGTGACATGAATCTTTTGATTGATTGCAATTTTCCTTGTAAACTACATAATTGCTTCAATGTTTTGGGTGGTGTAATCTCTAGTATTGATTTCACTTTCTTTGGATCAACTTCTATTCCACGTCATGACACAATGTATCCCAACAGCTTACTAGATTGTACTCAAAAAACACACTTCTTAGGATTCAACCTAAGCTTATATTACTCCATTCACTCAAAAATGGTAGTAAGAATAGGAATATGTGATTCCCTTGTTTTGGATTTTCCTAAAATATCATCCACATAATATTCCATGATGACATGTAAGAGGTCATGAAAGATGGTAGTCATTTCTTTTTGATAAGTAGCTCCGGCATTTTTAAGGCCAAAAGGCATCACCTGATAACAGAAGGTGCCCCAAGGTGTTGTGAATGTATTTTTGTGTTGGTCTTCTGGTGCTATCCTGATCTGATTATAACATGAGAAGCCATCCATAAGTGACAACATTTAATGTCCAGTAGTCAAATACACTATAATGTCAATATTTGGGAGTGGAAAATAATGCTTGGGACATGCAAGGTTTAGATCTCTGAAATCAATGTAGATGCAAATGCCCCTAGCAGTCTTACCTACTGGTACAATATTAGAAACCCATTCAGGATAATCAATTGGTCTGATTACTTCAACATCCACCATTATCTGAAGCTCTACTTTGACTACCAATGTCACGTGCGGATGCATCTTGTGAAGTTTCTTCTTAACAGGTTTTACACTTGGGTCTACAGCAAGATGATGCATGACAAGATCTGTATCTAGCCTGGGCATGTCCTTGTAAGTCCATGCAAAGTTGATTTTGTGTTTATGCAAGAATGCTGTCATGTCTTTCTTTTCCTGATCACTGAGAGAAACTGCAATGTAGGTGATATGTGGATCTGCTTCTGTGCCTAGGTTGATTGGAATAGTATCTTTGATGATCATAGAGGACACTTTTGGTTCTAAAGATATAAACGACAAGTCAGCCTCTCCCTCCTCTAGAACCTCAGAAAGGTTTTTGCTAGAAGGAGTGTCCTTTATTTTATCTTTTTCTTCATCCAAAGGTGCCTGCGAAAGGTTTTCACTAGAGGATGTATTTTTATTTTTTATTTTTTATTTTTTTTTCATTTTTGTGACTGAGAGAGTTGACTTGGCTACCGAATTAGGCTTTTTTGTTGTAGTGAATTTGATCTTTTTACTCTCAAAGATTCTTAAGTCCAAAGAGGGATAAAATTGCCTCATTTAAATCACAAACGTCCAAAGTTGGTGGTGAGTCTTGCTGATCCCAGTCAATTAATTCAAGGTTTGTGAGGGGTAGATGAGGGGATGAAAGGTCATCTTGGGTGATAGTGAAGACATGGTGATTTTCATTTAGGTCATCTTCAACATAGTGGAAATGAATTTTGAAGAACTCTTCCTTAGTGTCTGAATCTGAGGCAGCTAGACAATAATCCTTAGTGAAGTTAGTCTTGGTCTCTACGGAACACAATCTGTGTCCTTTAGGATAACCATTGGTTGTTATGATATTCTTCTTAACTTTTTCATTAGCTCCAAGGCTAGTACCATGATATCCCATGCTTTCAACAATTGGAGTAACCTTGGGATACTTTCCTTTGGGGAAAATTACAGGTCATTCTTCTTCATCACTATTGAGCTAGTCAAGGACATTGTATTTCATGTGTTCATCTTATAGAGACCCCCAATATTCAAAAATAGCTGATTTTCAGTGCATAAGCACTTTGTCTTTAGAGGGGGGTAATGGTGATGGTCTTCCATAAGACTTTGGAGACAAAGGGAGTTTCCCAATACATAGAGCACTTTCAAATTTATACTCTCTCATGCCTTGATCTGTAAAAGTGGCCTTTGCTTCAGATGAGGAGGGTTTGTCTTTAATGACCTTGTCTTCAGTGACTTTTTCTTTTCCTTTAGATTGCTCATCTGGTGTTTCTGATGTCTTTTCTGGAACTAATGGAGTGATTGAAATAGGGGCTTCTTGATTTGAATATCGGCCAAACTCATTCAATGGACAATAGTTAGATTGTTTTCCTTCTAGTCTCTTGCAGTACTGAAAGGGTTTAGGATCTCCAGGAATTGTGATTTCTCTACCGTGATGTGGGAACTTTAGACATTGATGATAAGTAGAGGGTACACCTTTGATAGAGTGTATCCATGGACATCCCAGCAAGATATTATAAGGTAGATCTAGATCCATTACATGGAAAATAATTTCAATCAGGGTCGTGCCCATTTGTAAGGGTAATGTGATCAGACCCTTGCTTTCTCACTCATGATTATCATAGGACTTTATTGTGATTCGTTTGTCTGCATAAATGAGGTCCTCAAAAAGAACAATATTATGGATCATTTTTAATGTGCACAAGTTCAAGCCATATCCACCATCTATAAGGATTCATTTTATTCTTGTGGATTGGATTTTTTCTTCTATATGGATGGACTTATTATGATGTAGGTGAGGACCACGAAAGTCCTTTTCGGTGAAGAAAAGTTGTTCTTGTGTGGCTAAGTTCCCGATCATAGCTTGGAATTGTGAAACATTGATGTTCTCAGGGACACGGGATTCACTTAGAGCTTTATCAAGGATTTCTCTATGAATTAGAAAAGTTGTCAGTAGCTCTAGAATGGATATCTATGTAGGCATCTTCCCTAACTGAGACAATAGGTCATAGCGTGAGGCAGGCCGAGCAGTGGTAGATGGTGCAGTTGGTGGATTTGCAGATGTAGAAGGTTTATTAGTAGCTTGGACAGTGACTCTGGGTCTTCATGTAGTAGCATTACAATCAGAAGCTTTGAGGATTATGGTGTTAACATGCATGTCAGTTTCTTCAATGCAGCCACAAAGAGAGTCAAACCCAAAGATATCATTTTCATTTAAACTCCCACATGTTCGTTCATGGCATGTGATAGTATTGGTAGAATAGTCATACGGGATTGTGTTTGATGCATTTTTTTGATTTTGAGGTGGGAAGGGATGATTGTAGACCTTGAGTTTCGCATTAGATGAGGATGCATTCTGACCTTCAACTTCAATTTTCCTGTCCTCAATGAGATCTTGCACAAAGTGTCTAAGCTTCATGCACTTCTTGGTATCATGTCCCTTAATATGATGATAATCATAATACTCATTATCTCTATACCAAATAGGTTTAGGTTGATTCTCATCAAAAGGTTGAGTATTTGGGTAGACTATCATTCTTTGATCCGCAAGTTGTTTGAAGATCACATCTAGAGGTTCTGCCAATGCTATGAATTGTCACCATTGTCGATTGTTGTTATTATTGTTGTTTTTGTTATTGTAATTTTTGCGAGGAAATAGAAATGATTGATTGTACGGTTGTTTATTGTTGTTTTGATTTTCATTGTTTTGATTGTTCTGATTCAGATTCAGATTTTGATTGTTGTTGTGATTCTGATTTTGATTCTGATTGTTATTGCGATTGTTTTGATTGTTATTGTTGGATGCTTGTACATTTTGAACATGCTTGGCATCAGTCACTCCATTATTGACAACTCCTTTGTTTTTACTCCAAAATTTTGGTTTATCATTATTGGAAGGAGTATAGTGTTTGATGCTACCTCTTTGCAAAAGGCCATCTTCAATGTCTTTTCCCTTCTTGACAAGCGATTCAAAGGTGTCACGTGAAGCCATTTTCATTTGGAAATAAATCTTAGAGATAAAATTATTTGTGAAGATGTCAATTAAGTGACTATCAAGTATTTTCCATGGCATGCAATTTGCAATATGTCTCCATCATTGTAAGAAACTAGCAAAATTTTCTCCATTCTTTTGTTTAGTATTGCACAAATCGCTGAGTGTTGCTTGATGCTCAATGTTATATGAATATTGTCCAACAAACTTCTCTGCAAGATTAGAGAAAGTAGAGATTGACCCGTAAGGAAGGGCCATGAACCATTCCAAAGCTATGCCTCCAAGACTCCTAGTGAAGAGTCTTTTCAAGTATTTCTCATTATAGGCAACTTCTTGACATGCAATGTAAAACTCTTTGAGATGTTGTAGAGGACATATTTCACCTTTGTATTTCTTGAATTTGGGCATCTCACAATTTGGTGGGCGGTAAATGTACAAACCTGTGTCACACTTTTATAAAGGAAAATGACCACAACATGCAAACTGTTCAACTTTAATGACATAAAAGGTGGCATTTGTATTTAGAATTTGAGGGTGATGTAAACTAAATAAATGTGTAAAAATAGATTAAGTTTATGTCTATAATTTTTTTTTTTAATTTGAATGAGAATGTACATAGTTTTTTAATTTTTGAAGTCCATTTTTCCATTGCTGAAAACTGCTAAAAATCTGGGGTCTAGTTCCCTCCAAACAAGTATATGCAAATAATATATTTTTCCCCTGATTTCAAAATATGTTATAGATAAAATGTATAGCTAGTGCCAAAAAGAAGAAAGATTGGTTTTCAATGTATATTTTCTCTGTTATAACTACTCAAAGTTGAACTTATCTGAAATCGATAGTTTTTACCTCCCTCCAAATTTCTCCTATCAAATCTACACGATTCAGAAAAAAATTACATATTATTGAAGAGGACTCTCTCCTCTAGTGTTAAATATAAATTTTAAATTTTTTTGATATGATTTAATATTTTTTTATTTATTTGAAATATCTTCTCGAATGTTAAAATACCTACTTGTTGTATTTTGAAATTATAATATATTAGATCTAATCAAAATATTATAAACTTTATATGAAAATAATCTTGACTCTGAGCTCTACAAAAGGGTATTTTTTATATTTTTTAAAAATATCATTAAAAAGAGTAAGGATTATTGAAACATCAATTTTATGAAATAATTTTATTTCTTTGGTAATTGGTATAAAACATGCATTTAATAGACATTTCCAGTTGGAAAAGTTTAACCACTTGTCTAGCTTAGCTAGAATGAATCTAGCTAGACCATATGTTTGACGAAAATTAATTTTTATTCAGAAATACTCAAATTTAGCTGTGCTAATAAGTGGTCCTGAAACGTGACACAGCTTTGTGATTTTACCCTGGGAATTGTTGCATTGTGATAGACTTGTCAAATGGATAGGGACAAATCTCTTCAAAAGAAAACTCCTTCTTGCCCCCATTTTGTAAGCCTTGTACAATGATTTTGAGCTCATTGAATTGTTGGGTGAAGTTTGGAGTATTCTATGAAATAAAAAGTGGTACATAACCTCTGCCTCCTCCAAATTGTGTAGCTGAAAAGCCCATGGAGGTCATACCAATAGTGGGAGGAGGTATATATTGATAGGCTCACGACGTATTGGCTGTAGATGTTTTTGCTCCTATTGTTTAAAACAAAGATGTAGACAAGGGCACAGAAATTTGCCCTATGTTGTTGACATTAGCACTTGCTCCTTGATTTGTCATCATTTGAGTAATGTTATGTGTAGTATTGTTTGGAAAAGCACTTATGATCTGTTGAATTTGTTATGGTGTCAATTGAGGTATTGATGTAGTTGTTGACATAGGTGCTAATGTAGGTACTGATGTGGACAGTTCACTAACAGGTCCTTTACCAGTGTCACATGATGATGTAGCATTTGAATTAGAAGTCATGGTTGTAGTAGCAGCAGTGGTGGCTTTGGTGACATTTTGGGTAAGGAGTGTTTCATCAAAGTTAGTAGGAACCGTGACACCATTATGAACAAGATTCAAAAATATTTTAGCACTGTTATGCATAATGGCCTCCTCAACCATTTCTAAGTTGTCTTTCTTCTTGGTCCACTAGTTTAGTTTTGTTGGTTACTTCCTCAGCTTGTACCCCAATTCCTTGAAAATATTGCATGGAAAATGGATTCTCCTCATGGGTAATAGTGTTGAATGTTGCATGCCTCATATTTCTTGCTTGGGATCGAGTGACTACCATACAATGGTGGTTTTAGAAGAATGGAAGAAAAGAAGATATGAGAAATGAAATGGAGAAAAAATCTTGATACTAGATTTGATTGGAGTTGATTGGATTGATGTTTGATTAAAGATTGATTGATTGATTGATTGGATTGAGGATTGATTGATTGATAATTGATTTAAAGGTTTTTGGAACAAAACCTGAGCATGAAAAAACCTTGTGATGATACAAACACAAAGGGATTTGAAGTAACACCTGTTCTACTTGAAGATAGACTTGTGATCTCAAGTAAAACAGGACATCACTAAGGGATTTAAATTACTTGAGACAGACTAATGGTCTACAAGAAATGTTGTGTTTGTTTGAGGATGAAGGTTTGCAATACTTTGATTAAGGTCTTTCAACCTAAAGGATTGATTTGATTTGATGATTTGATCTAATCCTCCAAGAGAAGGAAGAATGATGATGGAAGAATGGAAGAATGATCCATAAGCAAGAGGTTATCTAATCGTATCACTCAATGCCAATAAAAGCACTGTTGATAGAATACTTGGCCATGAAATTGCAAAATTTGTTGTTGTAGATGATCTTATCAATTTTCTCACGATGCTCAATCTCTTGTTTGATAAATGTTGTAATATGCTGGTATTCCTTGGATTTACGAGTGGTTTCCTTCTTCTCTCAATAGACTGGAGGTGTTGGAAGCTTAACCTTCTTATGTTTCTTAAAATTGGTCATGTCATGAAAAATCTAATTTTGGCTGAATAACTGATTGATCAAGGACAAATGATTCTAGGGTCCTAAAAAAGGTCAAATTTTGAATGTTTTAGCAAATTTGGAAGCTCATTGTTTTCAAGAGGAGACGGCAGTCTCAAACGCAGCTGGTGATCTACGAAGCTAGTGATCTGTGTAGATGGTAATCTACATAGACAGTGGATCCAGAGTGGAGACGGTCGACTGTGGCTAAGGTAGTGTGTTGAAATTCTGGGCAAATTTCTGATCTTCAGTTTGATTATGAGCAAATTTGTTCGATGGCAAGAACTGATTTTAACACATTCAAACCAGAAAAATAATAGACACACGTCTCAAAAAAATCTAAAAATGGACAAAGAAAACTTGAGGGATACCAGAAAATGTGACATTAGGAAACTTTGATTTCAAACTGTAGGATCTCGTTTGTGTATGTTCAAGTGACTCTTTCAAGCCACTTATATTTTTACTTGGTCTAGCACAATGAAGATAGTTTAAACAATAGCTACCTTAGGAAAATTGCTTTGCATGAAATATTATAGGCCCATTGCTTGGTATTCCTTTAGCTCACACAACAATGTCACCCCGGGAAGGGCGCCCATGTTTTTGCCTTTTTCTAGGCATTGTTGTCATGCTACGAAGATCTCTTTCGCAACACAATACCCTAGGACACATATGATGGGAATTTTAGGGGGAGAATCTTCCCTCCCCTTGCACTGTAATAAGTCACTATTCGGAGGTGAATTAGGTAGGCTACTAAGTTACAGTTGCTAGCAAGGTTTCGTGGCATCCCCGCAATCGGTTTGTATGGTGTGAGACACTTAAGTCTCTAGTTCAACCATACCAATATGCTAAGGATAGTCACTCAGTATGGACTACCATTGAAGATGACCTGCCTGAGCTTAAAGGGATAAAGAGGACCTTTGGGTCACACTTTATTTCTATACTGGTCGAAGGGATTACCGATTTGAGGTCATCCTCTAAAGGGGAAGTGCACCCTCTAGATAGGCCTCTCTAGAAGCTTGATTAAGCTAAGATTTCTCTTCACCCAAGATCCGCGAAGGCGAGGGGAGAGAATACAGCTATAACTTAATCATAGCATCATTTATGTTAAGGGTTTTAATCTAAATAAAAAAATAGCTTGAAAGAAGTGTTGAAAAACACTTCTTCAAACACACCAAGAAGTATACATTCCAAATTGAACCTATTTAGAAGCAACTAAGTATTTTCTACCTAAGCAAAAGACACAATAGTATGGTTAATCATTAATGTTCAATTTTTTTCCCACGTAGTAAAAAGAAAGGTTGTAAAAGGTGTGTTAATTTGCCTTATGTCATTCAAGATTGGTTAAAATTCATTCCCTTAACAGTCAAGATTGAGTGAGGTGAATTTTAAACAACATACATTCACAAACAAGTGTTTAACCATACAAGTTCATTTTAAGAATCTGTTAAAAACCATCAGGGAACCTACATGAAATCCATTAGTAGTCTTGAAGTTTTAAATATGTTGCAAAAAAAAATCACTAAAAGATAGGAAAATACGCAGACGGCCAAGTATCGTAGACGGTGATCTACACAGACAGTGATCTGCAGAAATGATGAATCACCTGCATAGATGGCCAAATAAACACAGTTAAATTCTACTAAAAATAGACTTAATCAGACTTAAAAACAAGATCTTTACCAAATCAGACAGCATTTAACTCCTAAAAATTGCCTTACTATAAAAAACCCGAGAATTAAAATACTAGAAACTTGATAAAAATAGTTTAAACTATAGTATTATGAGTCTATTTCTAAACAGGCAGAGATGGCGAGTTATATGCACAGACGACTGAGTATCGCAGATGGCCAGAAAGCGTAGACAGTAATCTGCGGAAATGGTGACTCCAGAGTGGAGACGGGTCTGCGTGAAATTTTCCAGAACCGCAAAAAATCTATAAAAAATGTTAGAAAATAAGGGATGTGGGTCCCAACAGGTGTGCCAAAATGTATATGCTAGAATCTAAACTATTCGGAGCACATTCAAATATGCAAATGTTAGAGATATATAGTCAATAAGCTACACTAACATGTCTAAATCATACTACAAAAATAAGAGACTCCATCATAACCTCCGATGAGCTGAATAAGGCCACCCAATGCCTTGCTTATTTTCTCTTAGAGAAGTTTGTGGGTGTTCTCTCCCAACAAAATATACTAAACCCAATTGATTTGATTGATGAAACTAGAATGCAAGCTAATGAAACAATGAAAAATCTCAAGAACAAGTATGAGGAACTTGTCTCAAGCCATTCATCAAAAGTATGAGAATGAAAATGCAAACAATGCTAATGTGCTATGCAAGATCAAATGAAATTAAAACTAGATTCATTTCCATTATTACTAAGATGTGATTTCTAGATTTGAAAATGAACTAAAAGCATGAAAATAAGAACATGAACTAAGAATTCTAAAGCTAAACTAGCATGATAAGAATGCATAAAATGGAGATATTTTGCTCTTGACAATGGCCTCTATTTATAGATTTTTTGGAGGAGAGAGAGGGCTTGGATGAGGTGGAGCTCATGTGGCATCCAAATAGGTACCACATGAGAGACACATAAGCCATGCAAGAGGCCAACTTTTCTCACACATGTGTGAGCAACTTTGGATGTGATGAGTCAAAGTGTACTTAAAGTACACATGTGAAGGATCTTGTAAGAGGTGTAAGAGGGTGTAAGAGTTTTGGACCAATGAGACACTTTTAGAAAGTGTAAGAAGGTGTCATCATAGGTGTGAGAAACATTGTTGGCACATGTAAGATCTAAATTTGGTTTGTTTGGATCTCCTAGATAATATTTGTATAATGAGAATTACATAAAGAAAGAGATCCTAAGTCCAACTTAAATCTATTACACTTAATTATTATGATAAGAAATGAAGGGTGTTTGCAAAGAATAATGAGATAAGATACCTACCTCAAGACATACCAGATCTATAAAAACTCATTTTCTACAGCCAGTGTTGAGTTTCTAGAAAATCCAAACGATGACCTGGAACAGACACGCAGAGACGAACAAAATCTAGAAATCTTTTTCTGATCTGACACCGTCTTGTGAAAAAGGTCGACCTTAACCCACAAATGTCAAGTTCCTAACCCAATAATCTCAACCCTAACCTATAGTACCTCGACAGAGAATCTATTTTCAGATCCTAATAGTTCGCTGAAAAGGGTACTCAAATCTAGTCTCAGATCGACTGTTCTGCACCTGTAACTCCTGAAAACAACACTTGCAAAATATCTGAAGAAGAGGGTTTTGGGGTGGCTATATAGGGTTTTGCCTTAGTCAAACCCCCATTTGGGTGATCTCCACCTCCATGAATAGCTGAATATAGAAAGTATATGTGTGTGTTTTGCTCTTTGGAAAGAGTCTTTAAATATGTAATATCAAGCTTTAATCCTCTAGATTAACAATCCTAACATACATAGAAATGAGAAGGAAAATACATAGATTTGAATGTGATAAAGAAAGCATACCAAGCCCCCAAGCCTAAAGTACTATCAATTCATAATCCATAGTTTCTATCCCATGATAATGTCCTTTGAATGCTTGAATGTTGACAATGGTAGATCTAAAGAGAAGAGCGCCTTCTTGCTTCAATGAATATCCATAATAGCTTGTCCACCAAAAATGCTTAAGAATGGATTTAATATGTCCTTCTAGCTTTTCCTTATATATCATCCTCTTTCTTACTTGCATCATCATTGCATCATTTCATCTCCCAATTTTGTTTCATGATCAAATGAAGGCAAAAGAGAGTGCTTATATAGAGATCTCACTATAGGTCTCCTAGGGCAATGCAAGGGACCCAAATTAAAATTTCACCTTGAATTATGCTCCAATTGAAATCACCAACCAAGGAGGGGATGAATTAAATCAAATATCAAAGAAAACACTTCCGTATATAAACCCCGGGACCCATTTTAAGTTTAGAACCTCGATAAGCTCTGGATTTGAAAGTGGGGACCAACACCTGACATAGGTCTACGTCGACCTCACCCTTGACCTAGGTCAAGATTGAGTTAAAAACTAACCTAGATCAAGGTCAATCTTGACCCTAACCTAGGTTAGGGTCGAGCTCAACCCTAACCTGAGGTTTTAGGTAGTCACCAGAAAGTGTCTGTGAGATTCCCAGGTCAGTCGGGGACCTAGGAAAGTGAGGGAATCTCCCAAAATGTTGGGATAAAGGCCTAGAGGCCTAGGAAGAACATGATAAGGCCTAGGAGGACCAATACATAGGTCCTACCTAAAGGAAAGAGTCATGGAGAGGGAAATCTAGGAGAATCCATAATCTTGATTCTACCCTAATTTCACTTAAACATGCAGAATCAAGTGCAGATGCATTCCTAAATGCAAATCTAATATGCAAGCATACTAAGTGAAGATGCTAAACCTACCAAAATGGAAGTGCTTCAATTTTAAGATGATAAAGCACCAAACAAGGATTATTTGGAAAAGGCAATTTTTAGAAATTTTCTCACACATGTTTGAGCAAATAATTAGGACTAATTGGTGTAGGAATTTGGAAATTAGCCTAATTAATCTTAGTTAATTAGTGAATAGGTTTATTTGGTGAGAGTGATGTGAGGTAGGGTAGGATGTAGGTTCAAATTAGTTTAATCCAAATTAGAAATTTAGATTAATTTGGTTTAGTAGAATTTAAGTCATATGGAGGAATAAATAAATTAAAAATTTATTTAAAGGGGACTAATGAAGGTTAATGTATTAAATAAAATTTAATACATCAAAGGGGGATAGTATTTAAATTAAATTCAAATACTATGGAAAGTGAATTATATTTAATTAAATAAATAGAAGAACATAAAAAATATAGTTAATTAATTAAAATTAATTATAATGCTAAGGGATATTAATTAAATTAATATAAGGATGATTTTAGACGTCTACAGTTTGCACATCTTTTCTCCATTTGTCGGCTGTGATAAGATCATCCTCTAATTCAGTGGCTTGGGTTTGGGCAGTGTCCAAATCTACAGGCCTACTCCTTCTCAAGTGAAAACCTATGTCAGGAGGCATAGAGTTTACAAAGAAACATTGTTGGTTTTCTGGAGTCAATCTTTTGGCAGTGGAAATTTTATGAATCACTTTATTATACCGAGCCACATAGTCTCTCATTGGTTCATGGATTTCCTTCTTCATTTTTGTCAATTATGCCAACAAATAATTCTCATCATCAGTGCCTTTGAAATGAATTTTGAATGTTTTCTTCATCATTTTCCAATTTGTTATAGACCCTCTAGGCAAATGACCAAACCATTATGCATCTCCTTCCGTCAAGGATTGAGAAAAAATCCTAAAAGCTACATCTTCATGTTGCACTGCTAAAATAGTTATTGCTATGCTAAATGCATTGAAATTTTCATCTACTGAGACCTTACTGTCTCTAGAAAATTTAGGGAGAACATCTTTTATGCCCTTAGGAAGGGCATGATGAGCACCAAGTGTGAGAGGACTGACTACTGCTCCCCAAGGTTGTGCCATGACTGTGACTAGAAAGATAGTTATGAGGGGGGGGGGCTTGAATGCCAAATAAGGTCAAGGATTGCTAGATTCTAGTAGATGGATAATTTTTTGATTGAGCTTTAGGTGGGGAAGGAGGCCTACTCTTAGCTTTACATTTTGGAACGTAGGCGGTTGGGAAATGAAGGTTTTACAAACTTTCATAAAAGGTGTCAAAGATTCCCTCCCTCCTTTGAGACTTGGTATACGGTCGAAAATCCAGTATGGTATTTTTTTTATTGCGTTTGGATATCTCTATCAACAATTTGTGTTTCCTGAGCAATTAGGAGACCTCAAAGCCACTCCCCTGTATATTCTTCTTCTTCCAAGACTAAGGGAACTTGTTGGTACTAATGATAGCTAGTCTTTAAATCCCAAGCAACAGTGTTTAAATCAGTAATTATATCTTCTTGGGTATCTTGAAAGTTAAGATCTAGTTGAATAACAAGAGGTATTTCCTCCTAGTTAGGTATCATTAGAGTCGGTAGAACAATAACTGTTCATAAAATAAAGCATTAAAAATGGGTCTACACTGTCTGGCGCTCCCCAGTAGAGTCGCCAAAAATTTGTTAGCGAACAGATTTGTCTCTCAGTAAATTATTTTTAGGAAAATTCTACAGCCCTTTTGAAAGACAAAAGACACTAAAAGTTGGGTAAATGTTTTTAATTCACTTCCCTCTAAATTGAACCTAGGTACAACTCCCTAGAGATGTTTTGTGAATAACATCTAATTCTGAAATTCAACTTTTAACCCGAAAGTTTAGAAAGGTTACTTCAACATTCATAGATGAGAAGTATTGCAAAAAATACCTTAATAAAGATAACAAAACGATAAGGAAAGAAAAATCATAGTTTCTCTTTTAACAGATTCAATGAAAATAGACAACTACTCAGTGAAAAGGTGCAACAACATATACATAAATTTTAAGAATTATGAATCAACAGACACATACATTGTAGAGTAAACAAAATGCCAACATAGGACACTTGCTCTTTGTTTTCAAATGACATAGATTTGATAAACTTAACTGTAATGTATTTCCAAAAACCACTACACAGGCGATCACATGAAGTCTGCTCTTTCAAAAAATATCATATTTTTCCACATCTATTCCTCTAACCTTTTCAAATTCAAACTATCACAACCAAAAAATAAACTATCTAGTTACAATTAGTCTCTTTCTTTTTCCAACCCTCTAAAGTTTTTAGCAGAAATACTTATAGTATCAAAGCACCGAGAGGTCTCCCAAAAAACTAGACCTCTCAGGCAATTAGTTATAAACTGAAACTAGCAGACAAAGGAATCGTGTCCTTAAGATTTTGCATGCCAATTCAAATAAAAACTAACTATCTAAATCTGGTTCTTTGTCCACTGCACGATCCTCGCTTCCCACTAGGATCCCTTCTTCATCGGCAGCTAACTAGGTGGGTTTCCATTCTTTATACACCTGGATTAGCTCCTTTGCAAATGACAAATGTGGGATCTTGGAATTTACTATCCTGGCCATTGAGGCTTCCTTACTCCACTTCAAATTTTTCACCTTTTCCACCATGCCTGACAACTGATCCACACAAAAAGATAACATTGATTCAATTCTTTCCATCTAAGTTAAGTCTATGGCTTTAGGATTAGCCTTTTCTTTGATTATCTTTATCACCGAGTCGAAGGCATCCAAAGCTCCTTTCAATTCCTATTTACTGTAAACTGACAGATAAGTATAGGTGAAGTTGATGTCCTTCAACTCGTTCAGAGTGAATTTTTGAATTTGTTTAGCCTCAGCCTCATATTCCTTGGTTTCTATAATAGTGCTCCTTATGAGAGAGATACGCTAGTTGATGTTCTTTCTCAGTATAAATTAAATTGATTCCTCGATGCATTTTAGAGCTTTTTCTATGCAGAATTTACTGAAGCCATATATCTCTATTTCAAAGAACTTCCTCATCACCGATACACATTTTTACTCCTCTCCATCCCCGACTTGTCACTGGTTCTGCAACTCTCCCATTATGGCTTTTGTATCATGGAGGACTAAATGTGAGTCTTTGATATATTGTTGGCCACTGCTAACTACTTGGGACATCCACTCATCAACTGAAGAGACTAGCGTTCGACCCCTCTGAACTTGATTTAGAAAATTTTTACTTTCTGCAGAGTTTGGATCAAATACCTCTGGGGATTGGATTAGTGGCATGGAATTGAAGTTGTAGAAAGTGTTTATGAACTGGGAAAGTGACACTATTGTCTATTTCATTTCTTTCTTTTCCTTGCTGTCTTGCCAAGATGTCATTAACATTTGCTGAGCTATCTCTTTGAACAGGTGGTTCTTTCCCACCCTATCCATGGTTCCTAGTTCAATTTTAGTGACTTCAAAGTCTTCAGCCCCAACATCCTGCTTCTCCTCCTTTGGTCTATAGGTGGCTACTTCAGCAATCCACTTCCCAGTTTTAACATTAGCAAACATCCGTGTTGTGCTCTTAACTTTCTTGGCCTTGGGAGTCTTTTGAACATATTTGCTGACTATGTCCTGTACTGGGATAGATACCGAAACTAGGCTCCATTTCTTATTGACTAAAGTGGTGAGCCATCTTTGTGTGACACTTGTTTCTTCTAGTTTCTCGCTTTTCTTTGTAGGAGTATCCATCATATCTAGAGTCACATCATCTAGATCGAAAAGGTCCTTCCCTATTTGCTCATCTTCACCAATTTGATAGTTTAAATCCCCAAATTTATCATCCTCCAAGTTAATCATTTCTGCATTCTCCTAAGTCATCATCCCTTTCTTTTGTGACTGAGACTTTGATCTGGTAATTCGCTGAGGTGAGACCACAAGAGAAGATTCTACAACAGATTTCTTCCTGGAACCCTTAATCCACTGCTTACTCGATGCACCTGCATTATCAATTGGTTTATGAAGATTAGAAATAGGGGAAGAGCAATATAAAGGTGAAGATTTAACTTCAATTAACTTGGGGCTAGACTATTTTATTCTTGCTTGTATCCATTCCTCAGTTAATTTAAGTATATGATGTGTACTTTGTTCAATATCATATTCCCCTTTCACTGACCAGTCAATATCATACTCCTCATTTCCCAGGGGTCTTTTGAAATTAGGTTCAACTAAGTTTGAACCATCATCTGTCACACCTTCTACATTGAACTGCAACCTCATGGATAAAATCTGAGATATGCAAAGCCGACTGTGATCTCTCTCCTTAACCTGGGACTCATCAGGACAGTCCTCCCAGAAATCTTCTAGGTGAGGAACTGGGAACATATGGGACCTAAGTTCTAAACTCCCACTGGCAAAGTTCTTGTTATCAAAACCTATCCTCTCTATATAATATTTAAAATAAAAATGACTTAGGTCACTCCCTATGCTTATGGAATCTTCAATAGAAAAATAAGAGAGTTTACCTAGCTGTAATGGGAAAAAAATTTCCCATTCCTCTTCAGGGAGGAAACATCTAAGTACAGTGGCAATCTGTCTACAAACCTCTACAAAAATAAAGCAGTCAAAAGCATACCTAGGCAATTTAGTAGGAGGATCTTTGAAACCACCAACCCTAACATAAGTGAATCTATGGAACTGAGTATAAAAACTCCCAAATTTGGTGACAAAATCTTGCACTTCAGCACTCATTCTCTTGGCAGAATCCCCAGTCAACTCAAAATAGATTTTACCAATGAAAGTATCATGTACTCTCCTATAGTTCTAAATTACATTATCTTTGTGAAGAATAGGGAAATACTCATAAACACACTTTCCATCAGACCAAGGTTCATGTATCATCCCATCCCATTTTCTACTACAACCCAAACAATACATCAGATATGAAGACATGAAGAAGCTACCTCCTGTAAGTTTTGAAGTATTAAGTTGTTCCCTCATTGAACTAGCAATCAATTCTGCCCAATCCAGTATATGTTTCCCTTATAAAACAATTTGAATGTAACAAAACAACTAATTTGAGAAGAAAAAGGACTATGGAGACCCTCTAGCTCTCTGCAACATCACCATAACATCACTAATATACAGGTGCACATG
The DNA here is from genome assembly GCA_018584345.1 of Thuja plicata. Taxonomy (NCBI): domain Eukaryota; kingdom Viridiplantae; phylum Streptophyta; class Pinopsida; order Cupressales; family Cupressaceae; genus Thuja; species Thuja plicata. Next base: position 46,496 of record MU223041.1, on the reverse strand, counting down.
ACCTCTGTTAAAATTTTTGGGTAACCAGGAACCTCCCCTCTGTGGGTTCAATAACTAATGCTTGGCCATGGAAGTGCGATTTGCAACCGCATTTTCTTTGAATTTAACAAGGGACTGTGGAGGAGAAAAAAGAGGAAAAGGTTTGCACTAGAATTTGGAAAGCTAGAGAGACAATTTCTCTGTTTACAGCCAGAAAAATAGTACCATCTTTCTTAAGAATTGATTCAGTCCTTTGATCATAGTTACGGACACACTCATGAACTAGCTCGGGGCAAATTACTGTAGGAGGGAAACAAGCAGCTACACACAATCCACTATGCATGATTTCCAAAGCAGGGACATTCTTTTCTAAGCATCTAGAAAGTCAATCAGGGTTCCTTCAACATCAAATCCTCCTAAATCTGTATCTTCTATAATAGGGCTTTCACACACTAGACTAGAAATGCTTCCAAATAAGTGAAAAGTGGACTTCATACTTGCAAAAACAAACTGATAACTGCCACAGAATCTTCTGTATACTTCACAAGCTTAAACTAAAACACTATAGAGGGTGCAACCTGACTCACCTTGTTCATGTAGATACTTTTGCACATTGGAGCTTCCGAAAACCCTTACCTTTAGACTAGTTGTATACAGACAGTGACAACGTTTCAAAAAGAATGAAAGCTAAGAAGGGTTTTAAATAGAAATTACTAGTGATTAGATCATTAATTACCCATCTTTAAGGCCATAAAGGCTAAGGGAATGAAATGACAGTTTACGCATACAATTAATTAATGCCACCCACAGAAAATTTCATGTCGTACAGATTTATAATGAATAAAATAGCTCAGGTGCAATTAACCGCCGCCATTACTTTTCAACATTAAATGCTCTCTTTTTTGTAGGTCCCACTGCTGAGTGGTGATGAATTCTACCTTTTCTGCCCCGTGTCACTTTTTCAAAATCCTTGAACACTCTTGAACAGTGTTGAACCGAGTTCAAGGTTGTTCACATGTGTTCGATCCTGTTCAAACTTATTCTCATTTTTTCATCTGGCTTAGTCTTTAGACTGAATATTCTGTGCTAACATCATTGATTTCCATCTTTGAAAAGTCAAATTTTCCGTACACTGCAACCATGAGACTTTTCCCACCAATTTTGTGCATTTTCCATTCCTTACAATAATATGAACTACCTTGAACACTCTTGAACAATGTTGAACTGAGATCAAGGTTGTTCAAGGGTGTTCAAGACTATTCAAACCTGTTCAAAAAAAGTGTTAGCAAATAATCTTTTTTTTTTCAAAACATGGTCAGACTACAAGGTGGACACTTTTAGTGAGTAGTTGGACATGAGGATTAAAGCAACTTTGAGACTCTCAAAAATACCATGGTGACTCTAGAAACCACTTTAAGAAAAGGACAAGTACCAGAATTGGACTAACATACCTATTTATTTGTGTTCTTCTCCGCAATAGGGATAATGTGAGTATTACCAAACCAAGTAACAACATGATTTAACTCAATGTAAATCTTAATTGGTTGTTCACCTTGTTGTCTGACTTTCAGTCACCCTTTTTTTGGCATTCTTAGAGTCATATGGTCATGTCAAGTCAGTCTGGTCAGTCTGAGTCTATGTCTAAGTCTTTCTTAGGTAGGCTATCTTTGTCAGGTTTCCCTGTCATTGCCTTTCCTTCTCTTAGCCAGGCAGGTTGTTCTGAGGTCTTTTCATATTTGGGTAGGTTGTAGATCCTAACCCGGCAAAGATTTGTGCTCCAATTGATGTTCTTTCTCAGGCAGAGATCGAAGACTGGTATGGATCGATTCTACAGGTCTCAATAATCCTAATGCAACAAACAACGAGCAATTTGGTTAAGAAATGAGAAAGAACGAGCTCGGCGGGATTTCAGAAATCATCTTCTCCATGGCGGAATTCTCACTAAGAAAGTGATTTTCCGCAAAGAAGAACTTTGCCTTGTGCGGGTTTTGCACCTCTCAGGTGATTTTCCGCAAAGGAGAATTTTACACTGTGCAGGTTTCGCACCTCTCGGGTGATTTTCCGCAAAGAAGAACTTAGCACTTTGTGGGTTTCGCACCTCTCGGGTGATTTTTCGCAAAGAAGAACTTAGCACTTTGTGGGTTTCGCACCTCTTTGGTGATTTTCCGCAAGCTTAGTTATAATAAGGTGGGCCCAATTTATAAAAAAGGAATATTATATTATTGTTTTAAGAGATCAAATAAAGCATGTGCTTTAAGTTAAGTGGCCCACGCACTTAAAAAATGACATGCGGAAAGACAGGTAGTGGCTTCTCCATATTGCGGGTTTCGCACCCCCTAATACATTTTCCACAATGGAGAAGCACTTTTCCAATTTTCCACCGAGGAGAAGCACTTTTCTCATTTTCCGCGAGGAGAAGCACTTTTCCAATTTTTCGCCGAGGGGAAGCACTTTTCTCATTTTTCGCGAGGAGAAGCTCTTGTCCCATTTTCTGCAATAGTGCTCGTAGATGGTCGAAGCGGGAAATCCAAAATCAGCATCTTCTACCTTATGTTCAATTTCAAATTCAAGTTCAGAAAAATGATGTTTCCATTCCGTGGCCCAATGGATTCAGCTCGATAATGCTGGTTGAAGATGAAGAGTTTCAGATTCCATAGT
>MU223041.1:0-11236 GCA_018584345.1 Thuja plicata | reverse complement strand
TCTACCAACGATTTAGGTCAACATACATATGCAATCAATTGTGAATATTATGCTACTTTTAAGGAAATCATGGTAAAAATCTTGGAAGTTAAGAAAAAAGCCTCCTTTTAAACGTCTTGTCTTTCACATCTTTCTCACCGTGAGACCTTCATCTCTTTCTCACTGTTAATGTGATGTAAAGTAATTCACATCGCATTGATATGAGGCTGTAGATTGGCTGAAGCTGAGTTTTGCAATATTGCTTTGCTAGTTGCAGTATTTTCAGCCTTTTGTTTCCTAGCTGTAAGGTGGATTTCTTGTTTTTGCATGATGATTTTGATAGATTTTGAAATTTCACCAGCGTGCTTATGAGTAATCTAAGAGAATTTCCTGTTCAGCATCGAAACACTCATTTTTTTATTTGACTCTCTCTTAGGACATACATTTTAAAGTCAATATGTTCAAAAATTGTATTTCAATTCACTAAATGCTAAGCATACATGTTAAGGTCAATAGGGTCAAAAATTGTGTTTCAATTCACTAATTACAAATTTGTTATAGCAGGATTTGTTACTAGCTTTCAAAACTGCCCTGCCTGCATTTGGCAGGAACTATGCTGCACTGCAGCTCTTGTTTAGTAATGGTTATTTGAATTGAGAATCAAACTATCTCTGCTACTCTTTTCTATTGTTTGTTATGTGATTAATAAGGATGCTTCTTATTAATGAAAACATTAGAAGTATGGTAAATGTTGATGCATGGTATGATTAGTATATATGGATTTAAGATAGTTCTTTCATGATCTTGTGAGTGAAATATTTGTATACACATAAAGTGATCAAGTTACTATATTTTCCTTGATTAGAACATGGAAATGCGTGCTCATTTTATGGGTGTTGGCATGATATGCTATTATTAATGCACCTTCTTTATATATTATGGGAATTGTCTTTTCAATAAAATGTTATTTCCTTATGTTTTGTAAAGAAATGAGTTCATATATTATGGGAATTGTCTTTTCAATAAAATGTTATTTCCTTATGTTTCATAAAGAAATGAGTGTTGACAAGTATATGTCATAAAAATGGAATATTGCATATTGAAGAGGAAATGTTGTGGTATTGGTAATCAGATTTGTGTTATTCGGAATCAAAGTGACTTAAGAAGAAATGAAATGAGAAAATATGGATGATGGGTAATGTTGTCTGGTAATAAAATTATGATGGATGTTAGGGAACTACTTGATTTTGATATATGATGCTTATGTTGCTTGGTTTGAGAAGCATTGAAATTTATATTAAAGAGATGTATTCTTGGTTGGAAAAGTACTCCCTATGCATGTGAACATCAAGTACACTAGTGTTATGTTGTGTGTTGTGTATGACCAGTGTTATGTTGTGTGTTGTGTATAACCAGTACTTGCATTGTGTGCCCATGAGGTGGTGAGGATATGTACCCATCCATGGAGGTTATGTTTGCATTTGGGTATGGGAGAACCATACTATCATTATGTTGCATGTGTTGACCCTATTGAGAGCCAACCCATAAGTTGTTGGTAAGTCAGTATGTGAAGGGGTAGTAGCATCATCTTTTCCTTAGGTAGTTGTTTGACGTACGTGTGATGGCGGCGTGAAGTGACTTTAGTTTCCACTTCTTGAGGAAAAGGTAATCAATGCTTTCCCTTATAATGGAGCCAAGTACGTGGTTCATATGTGTTTATCCCTTTTCCCCATAGTTCTTGGGGATGGTATTAGTAATTAATGTGAGTTTCTATGGATAGATTTATTATCATTGTTGATTCATGTATTTATGTGTACTTTTGTGATCCAACATGGGGGGAAATTTTGCCCATGTTGTGATGTATTCTATACCTCACGTTTTCCAACATGATGCAATTGACATGATGCCACACCTACTAGTGTTCTGACACAGTGTTAGTGATGTTGTTGTGTTGCTAATGATAGCGAGTTGAGATCAGGTACATGATGCCACATACCTAGATGAGTGAAGGCGCCCATTATGTATATGTTATTATAGTCCTACTTTATGCAGAACGATAGGTAGGTGCTTGCATACTTGTAGAGGGGGATCCATGGTTGCTCGGTTGTTCACGCATCACTAGGCATATGAGAGGAACCTAGTCATGTATGCCTCTAGCTACGACAATCACTTGTTTGAGAGGTATTGCTATGCGGGGTGTGACCTACATGTGCTTTCTTTGCAAGGTACACTACCATGCGACATACAACCATTTTGTGCCTTCTCCACTTGGTGTATGATCATGTCGGGTGTGTAGCATGCCCATTATGTACCACCTAATGCAGAGTGTGATCTATGTGTGCTTTCTCTATGCGGTACATTCTGTGTGGCATACAACCAATCTGTGCCCTCTCCACTTGGTGTATGATCATGTTGGGTGTGTGGCGTGCCCATTTTGTACCACCTGATGCACACTTTATTCCATGTGGTTAGCGTGCTCATTCCGTGACAGATGTAGGGATATTGTGATAGCTAGATGATTGTTCCCTCCTTCCTCATTTGGTGGCTAGATGTAGTCACATAGTGATGTAATGTGCAATTTGTGATGGCTTTTATATTTTCTTGTGTAGACCAGCAATTTTCTTATGTTTTTGTGATGCTTTAGCCACAAATTGTGAGATTTAATTCCACATAGCTCTTGTGGTTATGTTTGGTTTATTGTTGTAAATTTCATGGATATTCTTACCTTATTGTTGGAGTTGATGATTACTTTCTCTTATTTATGTAATTTGGTGGCAAAGCTAGTTATCTTTATTGTTTTTGAGTGTTGGTCTTGTGTTTTAATGTGATTCCTCTCCAAGGACATATGAGGCGTGCTTGGTGAGTGTATACAAGGAAGTAGATGCAGGGAACCCCTAACTATAGAGGTATGTGAGGCTATTATGCAGCTATGACCCACTACCTACATTAAAGAGGCGACTCTCCCTTGGAGGCTAAACACCTTACACCAAACAAGGGATACAGGTCACATGGTCTTGTATGGAAGGTTCCACTGTATGGTGTGAGACTCATCCCCATCAAGCGACTGAGCAAGATATGGACTATGGACTATGGACTATGGATTATGGATTCATATGAGTTCATTATGTTTACCCAGAGCATTGGCGCATGTCCGCTCCAGAGCCTTATGTTGGTGTAAATGCATATATTCATTATTACATGTTAGTCATAGAAATGGATCATCATGTTTGTTGTGTTAATATAGTGTTATGTCTTATGAGCTTTGATGCTAATTGTGTTATAAAATTTGTGAATTTGAGATTGTATCATGGAAGAGTGTCTCTTGAAGAGTGTCTCTTGAGATGATTAAAGATCTTGAAATAAGTAGTTGAGATATTTATTTTGCTTGAAAATATGACAAATTGATAGTAATTGAGTGTTATAGTGTGATTTGGCATACTTGCTAAATGTGAAATGGTGGAAAATAATGTAATTGGTTGATTGTTTCAAACCATGTATGAATTTTATGACATTGATGACTAACCTCTTCATGATTAATTGATCTATATTGTTGTTTATATTGAGATGCTTGGATTTTAAATATTGATAAAGAAGGGAAATTTTTACACTGGTGCCACCATTGGATTGCGTTTGGAATCCCAATGGCCGGTAAGAATTTGAACTGATGTTGTAATATAGATAAATATTGTGCTTAACCATATACATGAGGATTATCCTATATCCTTGCATGGATCCAAGGAACATTTATGTTATTGGTATTGGTTAAGAGATGTTTTAAGACTAATGTGTGGTATGTTTCCACCCTAACCTTTGTGACTTCTAGGAGTAAGTCAAGTCTTAGGGGAGGAGGGTGTAGTGTCACCCCAACCCCATCCTTACAAGGAGGTAATAGAGTCTCAGACCTTCTAGATGGAAAGCGCAATGAATTAAATATATTTGATATTAAATACTATGATGTTAGAGCATGTTGTTACTTACTATTGGATTGTATATTCATGATGATTCTTTATTATAATATCTGAGATATTGTACATTCAATAATATTGGATTAATATGTTAGGATGACTACCACTGATTCCTATACATTGTTCCTCATATAGTGTTGGGTATTTTATGGAGATTTACATTGATATATGCTCATATTTCTATGAAATGATTTATTTAAATGCTTTAGATTTAAATATAATGTTAATTTATGATATGAGGTAGATTTCCTTACCAAAAAATTGCTATGCAGTTTTCCCTTTGTGTTGGTACGAGGAAGACCAAATTCATAGTTACTTGCTTACCGAGGTCCACACGATGTCTTGTTCCCCTCCATTGGATTCTATTGGTTGTCTTTTATATGTTCTTCGGCTATTATACTAATGTGAATAGGTACTAGGCACATTGATCTTGAGTTGCAGGAATTGAGTGTGTGCCTATAGGCAAGGGGAATAGGAGGTAGTAGTTTTGGCCTTTAAAACTAACCCAATATCATCCCTGTATAGACGGTGTATCTATACTTGTTATATTTTTTAAGTTAGCTGGAAATGTAATAGCACTCTATGTTGTATGTGTTTTTCAAATGCAACAATATCTCTTTCATTTATATTGGAAATGGGGCTAGGAGAGACATATCCCTTCATGGGACATGTCTAATATTCATTATTATTTATAAGAAAGGACATGCCTCTTCCTATTAATTATAATTTAATCAATCTTATAATGTTTCATCAATCAATTATTAATTAAGAATAATTTAATAATTTAATATTAAATATTAAATTTCATATGATTAATAATATTATAGCATATATATTATATTATTATTAATCAACATATAATATTATATTTACATTCTAATGATCATACGAATGAAGCTACAAACATTAACACTACCTCTTAGCTAGAGAGGATGATCAAACAAAATGTGTAGTGGTATCTCGTATCAACACTTACGACCCTTACCATAGCTACACAAAACATCAACACTCCCTCTTAGCTAGGGAAGATAAAATTAATCAAAATCCAATTCACAAAAGATCCATTACTTTTAAGAGAGAAGATATCACTTCATCATGATATCAAGAGATATGGTCTAACCAAGAACATCAAGTCTCACATGATATTCACCATAACTCAAATAATGTTTTAGATATCACCTCAATATGATACCAGAGATATGGTCTAACCAAGAATATCAAGTCTCATGATATTCACCATAACTCAAAAAATTTCATAGGTAATGTATCCTTAATGTAAGGTATCATCTATTGTGATCTATTTCAGCCATCACACGATGTCTATCACAGTAGAGAGTCAATGGTATGTTTAAGGAATTGAATCCACCATGCAGGAAATCATCTATTATGATCTGTTTCAGTCATCACATGATGTCTATCACAATAGAAGGTCAATGGTCTATTTAAGGAGCTAAATCCACCATGCAGGAAATCATCTATTGTGATATGTTTCACCCATCACACGATGCCTATCAAAATAGAAGGTTAATTGTCTGTTTAAGGAATTAAATCCACCATGCAGGAAATCATCTATTGTGATCTTTTTCAGCCATCGCATGATGTCTATCACAATAGAAGGTCAATGGTATGTTTAAGGAACTGAATCCACCATACATGAAATCATCTATTATGATTTGTTTCAGCCATCACACGATGTATATCACAATAGAAGGTCAAGTTATTGTAAGATCGTCACCTTTCAATAACTCTTACAAATACAAGTGATAATCATTTGGAATTTGTCACTTCCTCATGATGTACATAGGGGGAAGTGCCATTAAAAATATGGAGTCACCCACATGACATCCATCATGCCTCAGTGTAGAGGGTGAAAAAAAAGGTTTTCACCTTGAACTTCTCTCACAAAGAAGAATTCATTGAGCGAATATCAATCTGTTGATCATCCAAGATTTCTTAAGATGAACTGTCAGACTCCCTCTGAGTCTGATATCAGTCTTCTTAGCTCCTCATCCAAATTTACCTCTGAAGAGTCAGTCTCCCTTTGAATATGATATCAATCTTCTTCTTTTTTCTGCAAGAGCATCTCAGAAAAAGATCAAGGCAAATAGCTCTTATAGTACATATAGAAATACAAATGAGAGAGAGACTATAATGAGTAGATAAATGTAATATTCAAGGATAATAAATACTTATCTACACATCAACATTCTTGACACAAGTTTCTTCAATGAAGGTCCATATACATCGAATCATGAAACACCTTCTCAGATTATTAGAGAGACATCTCCCCTTTGAATTATCTCCCCACTAAGAATGGTTCAATTGGAAATGTAAAATTGGTTATTATTCTCCCCCCACGATGTACAATTCTCACTCTTATATCGTTAAACAATTCTCATGTCTTCTTATGAAATGACTTAATTTCTCCAAGAGAGTTGACACTCTATAATTGATGCTTTCTTTCTATAAAGAGACAACATTCCTTGAATGCATGTTTATTTGTTAATGCTTGACCATGATCACAAAAAATTAATATATCTCTTTAATGAAAGTTGCTTTCAGGAATTTCACATAGACCCGTACATATTCCCTCATAAATTTTGAACTACACACTTTATTTCCAACCGCTCCAGTGAGATTCTTCAAAATTTGATTTTCACCACAATATCCAAAACTTAGCAAAATCCAATGGTGGATTTGTGAGAAATGGTCCATGTATGGAGACTATATTTTTTGAGATAGTCACACATTCACCATCAACAAACTACTCTCTTAGATTTGCAGTCTAGCTCTGATACCATGTTAAGTTATAGGATAGATGCAAATGTAATAGTACTCTATGTTGTATATGTTTTTCAAATACAACATTATCTCTTTCATTTATATTGGGAATGGGGTTAGGAGAGACATGTCCCTTCATTGGACATGTCTATTCATTATTATTTATAAGAAAAGACATGCCTCTTCCCATTAATTATAATTTAATCAATCTTATAATGTTTCATCAATCAATTATTAATTAAGAAAAATATAATAATTTAATATTAAATATTAAATTTCATATGATTGATAATAATATAACATATATATTATATTATTATTAATCAACATATATTATATGTATTCTAATGATCATACAACAGAAGATGCAAACATTAAATATACTATATCTCTCTGGTACATGTTTGGTAAATCTAGATTCATATTGCATTTGTGAAAGACTAGTTGTGTGTCTATGCATTAGAGTTCCTACAATTGTTGCGGAAATGGATTTAATTAATAATGTTGATTTAATTATTATTTGGTTATTTTATATTTTCTAGCAATTTTGTCATAGAGCTATTCCATTTAATTGGAATTGATAAATTAATCTAGATTGAATTTGGGTTGATGTTTGGGGTAAGTCAGTTTGATTATTTAATTATTTAAGTAATCCTTTTTAATAAGTCACTTTTGGAAAAGTGCTTATTATGTGGGAAAGTGAGTTTTTACACTTCCTTCTCATATTGTGCTTTGGGGGAAATTGGATTTTTGCTCCGAAACCTCTTGGAGAAAAATTGATCTTTGTTTGTTGTGGGAGATTCGGTCAATGGATCTTTGCATGGAGAATCTCATTGGATTTGTTTCGTGAATCTCCATCTTCTTGTGGATTCATTTTTTTTTTCACAGAACCTTCACCTTTGTCTAAAGTTTGTTTCTTTGTTTTTACCAACTGTGAGACGTAGGGATTTTTGGATCTCTTAATTTACTCAATAGTTTTTCTTTAAAATGGTTTCTTTAGAACCATGGACATAGAAATAGCATTCCCACACACTTGTGTTTGTTCTCATCACCCCACTAATATATTTGGGTCCAATTGTTTATGCTAATTAGTTAGAATTATGCCATCCTCTAGTCGTATTTCTGGCTAACACGGTGTTAGAATGACTTAGAATAACTGAGAGGGGGGTGAATCAGTTATCCTCATGTCCAAAAGTACCAATTGAACTTTTAATCACTTTCACCAACTTAGATCTACTCAACAATCCACTCTATCTCTATAACATATACTTAGTAACATAAACTTGCAATTCACTTTCCTAGTGTAATCAACTTGCAGAATATAGAAATCTTAATAGTAAAACACATCAAATAACATTCACACAAGTATGACACCAGGATTTGACATGGAAACCCAATATGGGAAAAACCACCAGTAACATGGTACCAGTTTTTCGCTCTTCTGAAGTGAGCTTTGTGAGGAACCAACCCTATTAAAGGTTACAATACACACTGTTAAATATGACTATGTTAAAGGATTTAATAACCATGTTAAAAGTGAGCCTTATTAGAGGACTTAGATCATTCCATTAGAATGTCACCTTGATTAAAGGATTTACGATACATGACTGTTAGGTGAACCTTGTTTAAAAGGATTTTGCACTGATACAATGGTTAGAAAGTAACAGTAATGTGATCTGAAACATACAACTCACTTTGCAAATACAGATCCATTTTCACTCAAATGCTAATTCACTGAATGGCCTCCATTGTCATCTCTATCACTCAGATCTACTTGGATATCTGTCAAGCAATCACCACTGTGTAGTCCTATACTGCTCTTCTCAGCCTTCTCTTCCTTCTACTTAGATTTTTCAATCAACTAAATTAACCTCTACATTCCCATAACCTGCAATTAGGTTAATCTTATACCTCTCTAATCATGTAGCTAGATCTTTTTCTACTTAATCATCACCGTAGATCTTAGGGTTTGGTCAGATCCAATGAATCCTTCAAAATTTTTGTTTTCCATCTACCTTGTAGAATACATCCTAAAACTCCTTCTTGAATCCATACATAAAAATGGTTAAACATATCTTAAATGCTCATTTAATTCTCCATAACGATCATCCTTATCTTAAATATACTTCACATATCCCAATAAATTAACTATATCAGCTGGCATCTCAAATCTTCCTCAAACTGTCAAAATACTCACACACAGTCATCACTGTGTAACTCAGTAATTTACCGATGCTTGGTAAATATTGATGCTCAGTCTAAACTAAATTTTCTTGGCATGTAATGACACTCGGTTGACACTCACATCACTCAGCACATACATAAGTTTCTTAATCTTCTGCTCTGTTACTCGGTCAAGACTAAACTTATAGTCTTCCAAACTTCACTTGGTGTTAAAGATAAACAACATATTACCAAGTACCAAGGTGAAATCTCACAAGTACTCATTGTAGCTTCACATAACTCAACCATTTCACCAGGTCTTCTTTTTATCTCCTCTTTTCAAATCTTCTTCATCAATCAATTGATATAGCACTTTACAAGATAACAATTGTCTTACCAGTTAAGGTTTGACATCAAGGGTAACATAAAAATTCTTTCAATTGTAGCTTCCAACAATCTCCTTCTTTGGCATTGATGGAAAACACATGAAAACAACACTTGCAATGTTACCAAACATTCCAAATAGTATGTTCTGTAAATATATTTTCATTAATGTCCTTAGCTTCATTATGATTCTCTCCAATACGAATATTAGCTCCCTTTGGATAGATTTCACTTTGTAGCTTATCTCCCTCTCTGTCACTCTCCCTCATAGTATATCTCTATGTAATTATCCCTCAATGTCTTATCTACCTTACTATCCAATCTGTATATCTCCCTCTTTGACAGCAATGCCAGAGACATACATCTTCACCATGTAGATATATCTCTATGTCAAATTTCTGAATTCTATGCTCCCTCTGTCATCTTGCTTATGAATTATCAACATCTTTTGCGTTACTCTTCATAGCTTTAGGAAACTCCTTAAGTGTGACCACCTTTGCATCAAATTTTCATATATTATACGTAATAAATTTGATGCAATCACTCCATGTGTTCCTAGTTAGCCTTAGCTAGGGGAATCACTAATTGTATTTGAGAGGGAAATACTCATGAGCGTCCTTAGGTAATGCCTTAGTAAATATATCTACTAATTGTTCCTTTGTATTCACATATTCCAGTCTCACTTATTTATCGTGTACTAGCTCTCACAAGTAATGATACTTGATAGTAATATGCTTGGTCTTTGTATGCATCATAGGGTTATTTGATATATTAATAACACTTTTGTAATCACAAAAAATAACAACTGGTTCATTGATCTCTTCCTTCATTCCCTTCAACAATTGCTTGGTCCACACTATATTTGAATAATTAACTACTGCTGCAACATATTCAGCTTTTGTTGTGGGTTGAGAAATATAGTTCTCTTTCTTACTTATCCAAGATACTAATCTCTTTCCCAAAAAGAATGCGCCATCACTTGTACTTTTTTTGGCATCATCATTACCTACCCAATCGGCATCTTCATAGACTTTCAATTCAAACTTCTCATTCTTCTTATAATATAATCCAGACTCCTATGTTCCCTTCAAGTATCTCAGTATACTTTTCACTGCGAAGATGTACTTGCAAAGATGTACTCCTGGTAAGTTGTTACGACAAGTAATTGCGAGGATTCTCAGATCCCTAACACCTGAATATAGAACTAAAGTACAAGCTATAGAAGAAATTATTGATGACATTAATTTTTCATTAGTATGCAAACAACACTTTCGATAAGCATACATCGAAAGACATGATTGAGCAAACTGAAGATCAGATATTAAGAGATCACTAAAGATGACTAAGTGTAAAGAGAACCAATGACACAACTCAGTGTGTAAACCAAAACTGAAAAGATAGAAAGATAAAGAGGAACCCAACAAAGGAACCCAACATACAAGATACAATACAATAGCCACTTCTAGGACAAGAAGCCAAACATCAAAGGTTTCTACTCCCTCACCTTTAAAGAAAGGAAAGGTCAAGACATACAAAAGGAAAGTTGTCACACTTAAGAGAGGGAAAAACAAAAGAGGAAGGAAATTCATCGGAACTTGAGAGGATATATAAGATACCGATTAGGATGAAGCTATAGAGGCTGAAAGTGTCAAGGTAAAAGAACCTGAATCTATTGATGGCATTTGTAAATATATTGCAGACTCTGGATCTATATCAGATTCAAAGATCAGAAGATGGTTTAAATTAGACCCTGAAGATCATAATAAATTTGAGGATGCCATCATAGCAAAAATGTACAAGTTCAAATATGTAACAATGTAATTTGAAGGTAGTTTAGTTCCAAGAGAACTATTGGATAGACTATACTCCAGGTGGACATTTGCCTTGAAAAATGAGAAGGAGATGAGAGAGAGAGAGAGAGAGAGAGAGAGAGAGAGAGAGAGAGAGAGAACTTGTTTCTCTCA
>MU223040.1:339910-356501 GCA_018584345.1 Thuja plicata | reverse complement strand
GGGTTTCAAAAGTTATTTTGAGCCGACTTTGATGTATTAAAATGAAAAATAAAATAATTCTAAGTTTGGTCGGCCCTAGGGGCTAAATTTCTGGAACCTTCTCGGGCGGTGGAAATTGCCTGTATAAAGAAGGCCCGTAGTGTTGTCTTAGGCAGTTCGGGACAGTTCTGGGTAATAATTCGAGGCTTTGTCCTATAGAATATTGTAAGGGGAATGCCCATGTGGCTTTGCATATTGTAATTCTGAAAGTTTGTAATTCTGCATTTGTGGAGATAATAAGAAGTCCATTTTCTGTTCTTGCAAATTGTTGTTGCTTCTTTGTTTCTGTTATGTGTTTGTGGTATTAAGGGGTGGCACCCTTCATCATAATTACTTTTAACAAAGGGGACAAAGAATCAAATAGCCAATGAGAAGAAGGAATGAAGAGCACATGGATCACTCCAAGGCTTTTTTATCTTAGCCACTCATTTAGGCTTTGCTACCCTCACCAATCATTTTGTCATCTTGTCTCCTTATTTGAAACCCATCACTCAACCTTGACCTCAACCCTAATTTGACCTTGGTTAATCAAACTCATCCCCTACCCTTGGGACTTCCTATAAATAGAAGGATTTTCTTAGTGTAAACTTACCAATTCACATTTAGAGTAAGAATCCACGTTTAATTGCATATTGAATTGGGCATTTAGCATTGAAGAATTCTTCAGTATTATCATTATAATGGCAAATTCATCCATGTTTACATAGATTTTGAGCATAGAATAGGGAATTTCATCTTAAGTTGCATACATTTGCATCTTAGATCCATATTTTCATCATGATTAGCACAATTCTCATTCTAGGGGTTGTCACTTTAGGATGCTTTGCAGCTGGGAGCATTCATTTAGTCTTTCTAGATAGATATCCATGAGAGGCTCTTAATTTGATTTCACTTTCAAAATTGATTAAGCTAATTAGATCTTTCAAATTTTGATTGAAAAGTATGTTAAACTATTATTTCATGCAGGTTTGTGAATTGCAGGTTTACAAACTACAGTATATTCAAATGATTGTTCTGATGTCTAGTGGTATTAACAAGTCAATATGAGGTGGGTCATCCCGCAATCCTGGGTTACACTTTTTGACCAAACTTGACATTGAAATCAAGATTTTTCACTAGATCTTCACTTTCTAACATTTATGGAAGCTAAAACATTAAGAATTTGAAGATGAAGTAAATTACTGATTTGTGAGTTTTTTTGTGTAGATTCTAAATATATTTTTAAAAATATATAAATAAATGGTGCATATAAAATGTAGCTTTTAATAAGATCATTTTTATAATAATCAACATTTTTATGAAGTGACATTTACCGTGTAATGCATAACATTTTTTAATAGCAAGAATAAAATTCTAATTTTAAAATATAGATTTTTCACATCAATTGTTAGTAATAACTGAGAGGGGGGGTGAATCAGTGGCCCCAAAATATTTTAATAAATCAACCCAAAAACTTAGTACCACAATATTAAGCCTCTAGTTATCTTCAGTCCTATAAGATGAATGCCTTCAAATATACTTATCAAATTACTACTGCTTAGAGTGCTTTGTTAAACCTTATTCTCTATGTTTACCGAATAGCAGTCTTTCAATTTACCAAAAAAAATAGTAAATTACTTAGAGTATACCGATCAATCCAGATTAGTTATGTGTAATACAAAACACTAAAGTAGTGACTCATAAACACATTGACACATGGATTTTTAGCATGGAAACCATGTTAAGGGAAAAACCACTTGGGACTGGTAACCCAAAATTTTCACTCTTCTGAAGTGAGCTCGATGAAGAGCCAACCCTATTAAAGGTTACAAACACACTATTAGGTGTGACCTTGTTAGAGGATTTAAAAGATTAGTTTTTCACTTGATATCGGGCATCTCTACTCTACCTTCTATGACCAAACCCTGGTTTGTCAAATGGTATCTAGCATCTCATGCTATCTTCATGATCAAACTTTTTGATACTCCTTGGGATGTATCTCAATATAGAAAGGATCTTTAAATCCTGCTCGGTTAAGAGACTTTCTGAATCAATAGTTAAACTGAAACAGTATGATTTGTTCACATATGCAACTTATACTTGCATATTTTCAGATCTATTATAATCTCATTAAACCATTATGATCAATATATCTTTTCAATACCTTTGCTCCGCTTTTGTTTCTGGTCGGTGATGCTATGCTCTATTTCTCGATGTTTGCAGAAATCTTTAGCTCTTTCCTCAGCATGATTGATCAGGGCTGTATGAATTTGTTCTTCATCAACTTCACTCCAACATCCTCTTTTTCATTCACTCCCCTTAATTTGTAATGAATTAAGTTGTCTCTTTATAAACATGATATCACCATTTCTAGGTTCTTGATTTTCTTGATCTTGGTGTGATCCACAATTCTCACTAATCTTGATTTAAAGCATAAATCTTTTTTTATCTCTTAGAAAAATCTTTGACAACTAGATAAAATATCTTTTCATCTTTTACTTATCTTTGTCTTTATCTTGTCGATGAAAACAATGATAACAACCAGTTAAGTCTATATTTAGCTCTGCCAGCTAGATATTTTGTCATTTCTAAACTCCAGTTAACTTCGGTGTTTTAACTCTTTGATAGCTTTGGTCAACACTTCAGTTCTCCTCAGGCTTCTCCGTTAGGGTTTTCTATATGTCAGGTTTGTCTGTCCTTCGGGCTTCACTACAAAGTTCCGCTCATCGGTTAATGATGTAATTCTGGTCATCAATAATGCTTGTGATTCTGCTCATTGGTAATGCTCATCAGTTTTTTTTCTCGGGCATCACTATGACTTAACTTTCGGTGATCTCTATCTGTTAGGTTCCACTCGCCGTCGGTATTTAAAGTCACTTAGTGAATGCTTGTCTTTTATGCATTACTGAAAGCATAATCTTTCTCTATCTAATTCTTTGAAGTCTTTAACACTTTTATTATAACCAATTAGATTATATCAAGTTGAAATCAATGAGAATACAATCCATTAACCAATTTAATGTCTTGCATTATCTTTCTTCATTTCGGTGATTAACTTAACATCTTTAAACATTCAATTAGTTACGTGTCATCAATCTCTCCCTTTGGAATTGATGGAAACACACTATATTATTACTAATATAATATGAAATATAACAGTTTCATCAGTTTTTCTTATTATAACTATTACAAATGTCTGACTCTCGGTAAGCTCATATAGCTTAGATTTGTTTCTTGTAGAGTGGTTTCTTCAATCTTCAATCCCTTTACTGGATAGATGTAGCGGTTTTTGTCTTTGTTCTAATATGTGCTCTTCCTTGACTGTTCCTCTTCTTGATAATCTCTTTTTTTTCTTTAACAACAATCTCTCCCTTTGTATGAACTCTCTCCCTTTGTTACTTCACTCCCTTAGATGGATATTTCATATGTAATCAATCTCTCTCCTTTTGAATATTGATTAACTCTTCCTTTTGATTCTTAGGAACTTCTCTTCATGGATAATGATATATTTTTTTCCTGATAATGAGATAATATCTCCCTTTGACAACAATGCCAAACAATTTTCTTCTATATCATCTTTCATCCCTTTATATAATATATTCCTTGAATTTCCCTATCCATCAACAATACATTGCCTCTGGTATTCAGTGCAGATTTGTACCTTGATATGTACAAATGTATATGTTTCTATTCATCTTGGTGCTTTCATCAACATGAATGATTTTCAGATTTTGTGTAGGCTGATGCAACCTCCTAGGTTAGTTTACTGACCGATAGACAAGGGTTGGACCCCTAGTCCCTGTCCCATACTCAAATGTGTCTTTTGGTAATGGCTTGGTGAATATATTAGCTAATTGTTCCTTTGATTGAACATATTCTAGTATCACCTCCTTTGCTTGCACTTGTTCTCTTAGATAGTGATACTTGATAGCAATATGCTTAGTCTTAGCATGCATGACTGGATTCTTAGAAATGTTAATTTCACTAGTATTATCACAATAGATAATCACTGGTTCAAGGATCTTCATATTCATACCTTCCAGCAAATATTTGATCCATGCAATATTAGAGAAATTTGTATCAGCAACCACATATTCTGCTTCTGCAGTAGACTGAGAGATGCATCCTTGCGTCTTGCTTATCCATGTGACAAGTTTTTCACCCATGAAGAATTCTCCTGTAGTTGTGCTCTTTCGGTCATCAATGTTTCCAACCCAATCAAAATTTGTATAGACTTGTAGCTTGAATTTTCCTTCTCTTTTATACCATAAGCCATAGTGCTCGATGTTCTTCAGATATCTCAAAATTCTCTTGACAATAATCATGTGTGATTCTTTGGGATTAGAAGAGAATCTTGAAACTATTCCAATTGCATGTGCTATATCTGGTCTAGTATGAACAACATACATTAGTTTTCCAATCATTGATATATACAAGGTCTGATTTACCACATTTGATTTGTCTTATTTTGTCATCTTACATCTGGTATCCATAGGTGTTCCAACTGGTTTAGAATCTTCCATCTTAAATATCTTCAGCACTTCCTTGATGTATCTGGACTGAGTGATATATATGCCTACGTCTTGTTGAAGAATCTATAAACCAATAAATAATTTGATCTCCCCAAACATAGACATTTCAAACTCTTTTCTCATTTCATTAGCAAAGGATTTTCATAACATTTCATTTCCCCCAAAAATGATATCATCAACAAAAATTTCAGCAATTAGAAAATTACCATTAGTATCTTCTTTTAAGTACAAAGTGCTATTTTCACTTGTTCTTATAAATTCAATGCTAATGAGATATGAGTGAATTCTTGTATACCATGATCTAGGTTCTTGTTTCAATCCATACAAGGATTTATGTAGTCTACATACCATGTTCCTCTTGTCTGGATCAACAAACCCTTCTGGTTGTTCAATGCATACCTCTTCTTCAAGTATTCCATTTAGGAATGTAGATTTGACATCCATCTGGTATACCTTGAATCCTTTGAATGCAGCATAAGAAATTAAGATTCTAACTCCTTGTAGTCTAGAAATGGGTGCAAAAGTTTCACCATAATCAATACCTTCTTCTTGTGTATACCCCTTGCATACTAATCTTGCTTTGTTTCTTGTGACTTTTCCATTCTCATTCAACTTGTTTCTGAATATCCATTTGGTACCAATGACATTCTTGTCATCTGGTCTCGGTACTAGTGTCCATGTACTATTTTTCTCAATCTGTTCTATTTCTTCATTCATAGCACTGACCCATTCCTCATTTTCAAGTGTAGTATTAACAGATTTAGGCTCAAAATAATAAAGTAAACATCTGGTGTTTAGTGACTTACTTCTTGTTCTCATTCTAGCCTTCTTGTCTCCTATGATCTTATTCTGTGGATGATGTCTTCTAACATACTTGGAAAGTTTCAGTTCAGCTCTTTGTTCATCATTTTGATCATCATCTTGACCTTCATTCTGATCTCCATCGCTCAAAACATCATCTTGAGGATTTTCCTAATTTTTGGTAATTGCAGCCTAATGCTCGAGTGCAATGTTTTGTTGCTCAGGAGTGATACAATGTTGCATGGGTAGAGTGTCAATTTCTTCAGTATAACCAAACTTTTTGTAGTCCTTTGGCTCTTTTCTACTTTCCTTATCATTCTTTTCTACAAATTCATCTATTTTCACATTTGCACTTTCAATGATTTTGTTAGATGACTTGTTAAGACATTTATAAGCCTTGCTTTTGGTTGAATACCCTAGAAAGATACATTCTTCACTTTTGGAGTCAATTTTTCCATTTCTATCATCCTTCAAAATATAACATTGACTACCAAAGATTCTGAAGTAACTTACATTAGGTGTATGACCATACCATATCTCATAGGGTGTCTTGTTTGTGTCCTTCTTCAATTGTACTATGTTTAATGTGTAGACAACAGTACTGACAGCTTCCCTCCAAAAATTTAGAGTGATTCTTTTCTCAATTATCAATGTTCTTGCACAGTCAACAATTGATCTATTTCTCCTCTCAGCAATTCCATTTTGTTGTGGTGTTCTTGGTGCAAAAACCTGTCTTTTAATTCCATGCTCATTGCAATAGTTAGTGAGCTCATCTAAAATAAATTTCCCTCCTCTATCTAACCTTAAGCATTTTAATTTCTTATCACTTTGTTATTATACCATAGCCTTATACCATTTAAACATCTTGAATGCTTCTGATTTATCTTTTAAAAACATAACTGTCATCATTCTAGAATAATCATTGACAAAGAGAATGAAATACCTATCTCCATAGTAACTCTTTGTCCTCATGGGTCCACGTAGATTAGTATAGACTAATTATATAATGGAATTAGATGTATGGGATTTACTCTTGAAACTAGACTTTGGCATCTTACCTTTTTGACAATTCTTGCACATGATATGCTTGGGCTTAGACATGCTCAGTAAACCTTTGATTTTTCTTTTATTTTTTATCTTTATAATGTTGTCAAAATTTACATGACACAATCTTGTGTCACAACCATATGTCTTCATTTCTAGCCATCAAACAAGTGGTGTTAATATCATCAAGATAGAAAAGGTTAGCTTTTGTCTACTCACTAGTTCCGATCAACCTTCCTGATTCATTGAAGATCTTTGCCTTCTTATTTTCAAATGCTACTTGATAACATGTATTTTTCAGCTATGAAACACTTAATAGATTATAATTCAGTCCTTTTACCCAATAAGTATTTTCACATTTGATCAGGTTATTCAACATTATAGTTCCTTTACCTTCAATTGGACAAGGTGTATCATTACCCATTCTTACTGAACCACCATTACAGTATTAAAAAGTTTTAAACTTTTTCTTATCATTGGTCATGTGGTGAGTGTAGCCAATATCTATGATCCAGACATCATTCTTACTAACCTTAGATATGAGTGCAGTTTCATACCTTTCTTCTTTTTTGTCTGAGTCATCTTTCATGGCTACAAATACCATCTCAATGTCTTCTTCAGATTTGGTGTTAGTGTCATCAGCTCTGTTCTCAACTAGGTAAGACACTTTCTTCCCTTTTTCATTTTAGTCTCGGGTATCTCTTTTGTCAGATTGTCAGTTTCTTCAGTAATCTCTATTATCACCTCTATCAAGCTTCTTCTCATATGATTTGTCATTACTTCTTTCATCTTTTCTTCTGTTGGGACATCTTGCAGCAAAGTGTCAAACCTCTTTACAATTAAAACATACAAGTGGTAATTTACCTTTGTATATACCTTTGCCTCTCTACAATCTTATTTCCATTAGTGCTTCAATCTCATCAAGATCTTGATCATCATCATCACTTTCACTATAATTTCTAACAATGTGTCTATGACTTGATTTACTTATTTTCAAGGAAGATTTGAGTGCAGACTCTATAGATGGTAAGACACTATTATCAAAGTTATTCATCTCAAATGAAATCAGTCTACCAGTCAGACTATCTAGAGTAACTATATTGTTTGCAACTACTCTCATTTCTTGTATATCAGAAACTCTTATAGCATATATAGGTAGTAAGGTTCTTAAGATTTTACTTACCATTGTCTCCTATTCAATTACACCTCTAACTCCTCGGATAACATTGACTACCTCTTTGATTCTGTAGCTATACTGAGTGATATTTTCTCCTTCTTTCATCCTTAGGTCATCAAACCTCCCTCTTAGGCTTTTTGCCTTAGTTCTTAGTACATTAGAGTCTCCTCCATGTACCAGCTTCAATTTATCCCACATATGCTTGGCAGAGGTGCAGGTTTTGACATTTTCAAACTTAGCATCGGAGAGTGAGGAAGCAAGCTCTATCATCATGCAATTATGCTCATGCTTTTCTCTTAATTTCTCAAGAGTGTGAGGTCTTGTAGGCAACACATATTTAGTATCAAGGTGTTGAGTAAAATCATTACCAATACCTAATAGGTGGATTCTTATTCTACTTTTCCATGATGCAAAGTTGTCCTTATTCAACTTGGGCACATCTCATTTGTTCATCTTGTGATCTTTTGCTTGAGTTATTAAACTCCCTTTCTAAGAACACAAGCTCTGATATTAATTGTTAGTAATAACTAAGAGGCGGGGTGATTCAGTGGCCTTGAAATATTTCAATAAATCAACCCAAAAACTTAGTACCACAATATTAAGCCTTTCGTTATCTTTAGTCCTATAAGATGAATGCCTTCAAATATACTTATCAAATTACTACTGCTTGGGGTGCTTTGTTAAACCTTATTAATGCAAATAATCCTACATAAACTCTCAAAAACTAGGATATTTATATCCAATAATCATTTTATCATTCAAATAATTTAATAAAGGCAAATCTTTCACAAGATCAATCAACAAAAAAATGTTTATTTGGTTCTTTTAACAAACAACTTCAAAACTGTCACACATATCTATCCTGCAATATTTTATTCATAATTTTTGAACTAGATATCATATTGAAAATAAATTTGGTGGAAATTTATATAATTAGGTTCCTCAAAACATATCCCAAAATTTTCCAAATCCAATCTTTCAATAAAAATTTATGGTGTCTGTACCGAGACCCATTTTCCTGTTATAAAACAGAAACACTTCTCTCACAATCCGTCTAGAGCATCACATATCTTTCACACAAAAAATCCATTTTAAACAAAAAAAAATCCATTTAAAACCTATATTAATCTTGTTTCCAAAAATATAGGAAACATATTTTTCCCATGGTTAAATCATGCGATAATGAGAAATCATTGACTGTCACTCCATTGCAAACCGTTTAAAACCAGTTCTTACCAAAAACACTACAACTTTCAAAAATCTTCATAAAAATAACTCAAAAAAATTTAAATGAAATTTTATTCATATATATTTCCAATTAATCCAACTATAACTTAATATTCTTCCATATGTGTCAATACCAAACAGTACAACATGACTATTCTCAGAAATCCTAGAAACTGCAAACAATAACTTTCCCCAAGATGTGTATAACTTATTAATTTTTAATTAAATTGAACCAAAAAAAAAGGATGAGAAGGATAATTCATTCTAATATCTATCCATTATAAATATATAGGGTTTCTAGGCTGTAAATGACCGTACAAGGCCTGGAAACAACAACATAATAGAAAACACCAATCAAAATGCAAGTTTAAAACAAACCAATTTGTTCCCAAAACTTCCTATTCCTTCTATATTATTCCAATGATGATTTGGTTCAACCAATACAACATATTTATACATATTTTGGTAGTTATAAACTATCCAACCACCCTTATGACCTTTCATCTTCCCTTTTACAACTTTAATGTATTTTTGCATTATTTCTTTTTGCAATTTTCTATGCATTTTGACAACTTTTGTGACAATTTATAAAATTGAATCCAAACTTTGTAAAACCACCCTAGACATTTCCAAATAATATATTTAATACCTTTTACATAATTTCTATCCTTCTCATGGCCTTTTATGTAATTTTGACCTTTTGACCAAACTAGGTTCTAAATGGACAACTATGAAAAACCTTTACAAAAATGGCTCATTAGCTTTACATTATGATTCAATGGACGCAAAATAACATGAATACATAATGGATGACTTAATTACATTAAAAATGTTCATTATCCTCCTGGTGTATATCCTTGTGCCCAGGTGCTCTTGCACCATACTCTCAGCCTTCAAGATTTTCCAAGTCCCTTGGAAACATGGAACCAATAACCTGTAAGAAAAATTATACCAAAACCTTGTCATTTGTCTTCATTTACCTCTTCCTCTTCATGCCTCTTCTCTCATCTACTTTCCTTTCAAGGAAATATGAATTTCCTTTCAATCTTCTTCTCTAATTCCTCTTTCAGTGGAGCATCAATGGTTGCAACTCAGAGATTCCAAAAAATCCACCACACCTCTTGTTGCTACACAACTACCAACATACTGCCATCTTACCCATCCAAGACCCTCGAAGATGTACTACCACCCTCCCTTAGTGGTTTCTCTCTTTGTACCTTCTACCCAACTTCATCTTTATGGAGAGAATATTAAGACCCCTTCTTAGGTCTTCAACACACACCTTCATAAACTTCACCTTCATAAACTTCATTACTGCATCTTTGATGGATAATAACCCTGCAACCAAAACAAGTACACAAACTGCAAACAACCAACCCAGATCTTTTGTTGGGCTCTGATATCAATTGATGCAAATAATCCTAAATAAAATCTCAACAAATAGGATCTTTATGATCCAATAATAATTTTATCATTCAAATAATTGAATATAGGCAAATATTTCACAAGATCAATCAACAACAAAATGTTTATTTGGTTCTTTTAACAAACAACTTCAAAATTGTCAAACATATCTATCCTGCAATCTTTTATTCATAAATTTTGAACCAGATATCATATTGAAAATACCTTTGTTGGAAATTTATATAATTGGGTTCCTCAAAACAGGTCCCAAAATTATCCAAATTCAATCGTTCAATAAAAATTTATGGTGTCTGTATCGAGACCCATTTTCTTGTCATAAAAGAGAAATACTTCTCTCCCAATCTATCTAGGGCATCACATATCTTTCACAAAACAAATCCATTTTAAACAAGACCAAATCCATTTAAAACCTATATGAATATTATTTCCAAAAATGTAGGAAAAAAAATTTCCCATGGTTAAATCATGCGATAATCAAAAATCATTGATTGCCACTCTATTGCAAACCGTTTAAAACCAGTTCTTACCAAAAAAACTACAAATTTCACAAATCTTCATAAAAATAACTCAGAAAAAATGTAAATGAAATATTATTCATATATATTTCCAATTAATCCAACTATAACTTAAGATTCCTCCATATGTTTCTGTACCAAACAGTACAACATGATTGTTCTTAGGAATCCTGGAAACTCCAAATAATAACTTTCCCCAAAATGTGCATAAATTATTCATTTTTTAATGAAATTGAACCAAACCAAAAGGATGAGAAGGATAATTCATTATAATATCTATCCATTATAAATATATAGGGTTTTCAGGCTGTAAATGGTCATACAAGGCCTGGAAACAACAACATAACAGAAAACACCAATCAAAATACAAGTTTAAAACAAACCAATTTGTTCCCAAAACTTTCTCTTCCTTATGTATTCTTCCAATGATGATTTGGTTTGACAAATAAAACATATTTATACATATTTTGGTAGTTATAAACTATCCAACCACCCTTATGACCTTTCATCTTCCCTTTTATAACTTTAATGCATTTTTTTTATTTTTTATTTATTAATAGAGGCCTTTACTATTAATATAAATATTAAAGTACAAAATTCAAAAAAAAAGGGCTGGGGAAAAAAAATTCACCCCGCAAGTTCACACGGCACCTAGGCCGAAAACAAACAGCTATTCATCAAAAAAACATATAAAACCATAGCCTCTTAGGCTGCGAGAGCAGTAGCAGAAGGAGGAGGATCTCTGTCATCTGGTTTGCCCCAGACAGTGGGCGTAGGAGCTTGATCAGGGATGGCCCAACCATCTTCAGGATCTTCTTTTTCAACTTCTCCTTCCTCTCACCTGGGCAAGATAGCCAGCGCCAGGCGAGGGAATTTTCCCTGATTATTAGGAGCAAAGGCCGAAGGCCGAGCAACAGCAGTAGAAGAAAGCACAGGAGGCCACCCAGAACTCACATCCCTCTGAGGAGGCGGGGAGGGGGAGTGGCGATGCCATTTTTGTGGGGTCCTAGAGTGTCTAGCAGAGGAGCTTTAGCTACGACATCGCCCCTTGGGTGACATACGATCAGCTACGAGAGAATCAGGAGGCACTCGGGCAACAGTGCAAGGGGCATTGCCCCAGTGCTGGAGCAACTCCTGTAAGTGGGCAACCTCTAAGGCTGAAATGATGTGCTTTTTTCTCACAGTTCTCAGGATATTCATTTTTTTGATAAAGCATGTAACTTTAATGCATTTTTGCATTATTTCTTTTTGCAATTTTCTATGCATTTTGACAAATTTTGTGACACTTTATAAAAATGACTCCAAGCTTTGTAAAACCACCCTAGAAATGTCCAAATAATATATTTAATACCTTTTACATACTTTCTAGCCTTCTCATGGCTTTTTATGCAATTTTGACCTTTTGACCAAACTAGGTTTTAAATGGACAACTATGAAAAACCTTTACAAAAATGGCTCATTAGCCTTACATTATGATTCAATGGGCACACAATAACATGAATACATAATGGATGACTTAATTAAATTTAAAATGTTCATTATCCTCTTGGTGTATATCCTTGTGCCCAGGTGCTCCTGCACCACTTATTCTCTATGTTTACCAAATAGCAATCTTTCAATTTACCAAAAAATAGTAAATTACTTAGAGTATACCGATCAATCCATATTAGTTATGTGTAATGAAAAACACTAAAGTAATGACTCATAAACACATTGAAACATAGATTTTTAATGTGGAAACCCTATTAAGGGAAAACCCACTTGGGACCGGTAACCCAAAATTTTCACTCTTCTAAAGTGAGCTCGGTGAAGAGCCAACCCTATTAAAGGTTACAAACACATTGTTAGGTGTGACCTTGTTAGAGGATTTAAAAGATTAGTTTGTCACTTGATATTGATCATCTCTATGCTACCTTCTATGACCAAACCCTAGTTTGTCAAATGGTATATGGCATCTCATGCTATCTTCATGATCAAACTTTTTGATACTCCTTGGGATGTATCTCAATATAGAAAGGATCTTTAAATCCTGCTCGGTTAAGAGACTTTCTGAATCAATGGTTAAACTGAAACAGTATGATCTGTTCACATATATAACTTATACTTGCAGATTTTTAGATCTATTGTAAGCTCATTAAACCATTCTGATCAATATCTTTTCAATACCTTTGCTCCACTTTTGTTTTTTCTTGGTGATGCTATGCTCTGTTGCTCAGTGTCCACAGAAATCTTTAGCTCTTTCATCAGCTTGATTGATCAGGACTGTATGAAGTTGTTCTCCATCAGTTTTACTCCAACATCCTCTTTTTCATTCACTCCCCTTAATTCGTAATGAATTAATTTTTCTCTTTATAGACATGATATCGCCATTTTTAGGTTCTTGATTTTCTTGATCTTGGTGTGATCCGCAATTCTCGCCAATCTTGATTTAAAGTATAACTCTTGTTTTATCTCATAGAAAACTCTTTGACAACTGGATAAAACAACTTTTTATCTTTTACTTATCTCTGGCTTTATCTTGTCGATGAAAACAATGATAACAACCATTTAAGTCTATATTCATCTCTTCCAGCTAGATATTTTCATAATTTTTAATTGCATATATTATTTTTAGTTAATTTTTAAATTTAAATTAATTATAATTTGGATATAGGTGTATTTTTTAATGCATACTTTATTTTTAAGCATTTGATTTAACTTATTTTTGTGTTGAAATGATGATATGAATTCTTAGAGAAAATATGTTTTTTACAAAAAAAATCTCTATTTTAAAAAAAAATCACATATATGAATCAAACACCTAAATGTTTGATGAAAAACTTACATTCATAAGAAATAAACAAATAAATGTATTAATGAAAATAAATATATTCAAATTTATACTTTTTAGAAAGCTAATAATAAAGACTAATTACTTACAAAGAATTTTTTTAAATAATTAATTTAATCCCCCAAAAGCTAATGTAAAAGTATTTTTTGTCAACATTTTGATAGGTGCAAGGGAGACCCCATTACAGGTATGATTTAAGATTAGAGAGATTCTATCAAAGAGAGTTTGATATAAAAGGATTTGATCTAACCCTTTTCAATTAATTCCTTCAAATAGGACCTCTCAAGGCTTAAATCAACATATTTTCTTAAAAATGTGTGATTTCAGAAAAAATCAAGATGTAAAAGAAAGTGTAACACAATATTGTGTGATCACCCAATGGTATCTAGAAGATGGAAGTATGAGAAGCTGGGATGTGCATAAAAGATTATTTTCAGTCCTTATGGGAGAATGCTCTACATTCATCTACATAAGAAGTTGATGACTTTCATTTTTGGTGCAAAAATGTACAGTTTGTGAATATTGCACTATCATATTTTTAGGTCCATAGAAGTTAGAGGGTAAAGTTGTGTTTTTTTGTTTGGTAATAGGAAAGCTAGTTGTTGGGAATAGTTAGGATAGGTTCAAAGAATTATTTGCATTGACATCTCAAGTCATATAATTTTGTGGAAATGTTTCTAATATTTGTGTCATGTTCTAGTTCATATATATTATATGTTGGTTTTCTTTGCAACTGAAGTTGTGTTGTTCTAAATCTGACATGGTTGTCTATGTTGGCCTTTGGTTGAATCGGCCAATTTTGATGAGTTGATTTATAACTTATTGGTTTGGATTGAAGAGATTAAAAGAGGTCTTTTTGTGGCATGTGGTTCCTCACATGGCATCATATGCATTAGACATTATTTTTGGGTTGACCTGCTAATGTGCTTTGATGCTTTTCTACACATTTAATTTGGGTTTAACCTTAAATATGGTTGTGGTGCTTGCACTTTGAGGAATTCATTTATGGATGACATTTTGTGATGTATATTGGTCTTATTTATCTCCTAGGGTGGATCACATTAACTATATGTGTTCATGGTGGTTGACTTTGTGCAAACATTTTTATTTTTTTTTGTGGCTGACCTTTTTGAGTTTTCGATGATCAAGATAGTTATATATGTGTATGTACAAAAGGATGAATTTGGTATGGAATGAATGAAAACTTTGTTTGGATCAAATGTGAAGGTAGAGTAATGTAAATATAATTGAGAAGAGGTGGAAGAGTTAAATTTTGATAGCATTATTGTAGAATTATATTAGGGTATCCTATCTCTTTTCATTTCATCATCTCCCTATACCTACTTGAAGATTATGTTATGTTTTAGTAACTTATGAAAATATGTATCTTGCCCTAAGTTAGTGCACTTTATCCTGCAAGTACTTTATAAGGAAGTGGTGTGCTTCTATGGTAGTGAGCCTAAAACAAATATTATAATCATTTATTCATATAGAGAGTATATTCGTGTTGTGGTTTTTCCCATATTGGATTTTCCATTGGTGCTCATGTATGTGTGTGTTGATTGTAATATCTTTCACTGATGGTTGTGTGTGGTAAATGTGATCTTCAACCTGGAAACACCAAACACTCATTAAACAATTAATTCAAGGGTTAGTGATCAATCAAATCAAAACATGACTTTATGCAACTACCCTCAAAAGGAGCTTATTATTTCCTAGTTAAAGCGAGTGTGATTCTCAATGGCTGCTCATCAGTTGGCAATTGGAATTAGTGACTAAGAAAAATCCAAAATGGAAGATTCAAGAGATGGGCATAATGCATGAACTTGCATACTTTTCCCTCAAAAGTATGGAGATGATATGTATGATTGCAAATAAGATAAATTCATGCTAAACATGAGCTAATCTAAGAAAGATACAACAACATATTAAGGAAATGAACCTAGAATTCCATCTAATAGAAAAATGCATGACATTAATCTACCATGAAAATTCATTCTCAACGTGATAAAAAACCTAGAATTAAATAGGATTATGATGTTAGCTCTAAAATTTTGCCTCCCCTTAAGCAAGGAGAGCTGTCTTTTTTATAGGAATTCCCTCAAAATGGACGACCGAGATTTAGCCACGAAGGGTGGTTGAAATGAAATTCCCTTCAGTCCATGTGAGCTTGATCTGGGTGGAAGATCATTGATTGGTCAATCTTGTACTTTTGGGGGGGAGAATGAGACAAATTTGGTAATTAACCGCTTTTAATTTATTTTATTTGAATTTTATGTACTCACACATGTGTGAGGATGTGTAAAGGGGTTTTTTTAATTAAAAGTGTTAGGAATTTTAATTAATCCCTATAGTTCCAAGAAATTACATTATTTGAACTTTGATTAAGGATATTATTCAACAAGTTGATTAATTATGCAAGCAACTTTGATTAAACACTTACATAATTAAGGTCAAGAAATAAATGCCTTTGATTTAAGGTTTTTAAGGCCAATTAATTGAATTAGGGGCTATGGGTTTACTAAACCAATTTTAGGTGATTACATTTTCCCCTCTTTGAATCGGTGTGCAAGCAGCGCATTGATTTAAAGTAAATTTGACGATAGATCGGGAATAGCTTGATGTGAAGTGATGAAACTATCCCATGGATCATAATTGATTATGAACTTGATAAAACTAAGATCAATTGGAGATTGAAGATACCAACTCCAGGCTTGATTGAGAAAAGACTTATAGAGAGATATGAAGATATCATCTTCGGACTTTATTGAGCGAAGACTGACAAAAAGGTTTGAATATTCAGCTTGATGTGAAGTGATGAAACTGAGTATCTGTACCTGTAACACCCCAAAATTGGCATCTTGCAACTATAACCAATTTTGTTGCATTTGTCATTCTTCTAAATCATCAAAGTCCTATTGTACTAGGCAATTCTGAGTTTTCACTGACTCTACTCGACCTGAGTGTCAAATACAGAAAATCATAAATCTGTATCAATCATACATCACATTTAATTCCTAAA